>MEHQ01000788.1:24342-132180 GCA_008828725.1 Saccharina japonica | reverse complement strand
GCTGTGGCGGTGTGRGGCGGTGTACACCCCCCGCAGCAGCCGCTTCATCTGCTTGTTGAGCATGCGGTCCAGCGGCTGGAGCAGAGGAGTCAGACCGCCCGGGATCAGGATGACGATGGTGTTGGCTCTCTTCAGGAGGTCGGCGATGAAACCCTCGTCTTTGTGGCACTTGAAGTCGTCCAAGACCAAGATGCTTGGTCGCTGCTTGATGATGCTGCCGTTGTTGGGGCGCAGCTTCCAGCTCTCCGTTAGCCACAGGGTGCACTCCCGCGCGTCGCACCAGCTCTTATCCTGCACTCCAAACGAATGCCGCCGGCGGGGTGCCCGTTGCGGGTTGCGATTCGCGGGGGCAATCTCTGCCGCGATGACCCCTTCCGCGGCTGAGTGCTCTTGCCCTTCCCCGACTTGGTCGGCGGGATGAAGGGGTGCCCTTGAAGATGATGCGCAGTGGAACCTTGCCGCCGTCTGCCATGACAGCAAGACAGAGCGTGAAGCGCTCCTTTTCCTTGCCTGTGAGGGAATCAGTACAAATCGGGGGATAGAGGAACGTTCAGTTCATCTTTCACCTTCGTGTTTTTTTATGTGGATGAGAGAGAGACCAAACACCGACAAACAACAGCATTAAAAAAATTAAACAGCAGCAGACCAAAATAAAAAATGATGCCGATACACAAAAAATAAACAGCAGTAGGAAAATACAAAATGATGCCGAGTACACAACTAAAATAAACAGCAGTAGACGAAATACAAAATGATGCCGAAAATTTTACACAAAAAAAAACAGCTGTAGACAAAATATAAACTGATGCCGAGTACACAAAAACTAAACAGCAGTAGAACGAAATAAAAGATCCGATCACAAAATAACACCGTAAGATGCCGAATTTTACACAAAAAATAAAGCTGCAGCAAATAAACTGTGCAGACAAAATAACCAGAAAAATATAAATGATGCCGAGTACACAAAAATAAACAGCAGTAGACGAAATACAAAATGATGCTGAATTTTTACACAAAAAATAAACATCAGCAGACCACTAAATATAAACTGATACCGAGTACACAAAAAATAAACATCAGCAGTAAAAGACTCGTACCTCCGGTGCTGATGCGAGCATCCTTGGCACCACGCTTCTCCTGAGTCGTCTCGACCGGCATCTCGTGCTCGACGGGCGTCTGGTCCATGTTGCCGAGTTCTTCGAAAACTTGTCTCGGCCACCGACTCTAGCTCTCGGAAGTCAGGTCTCTCCCCTTTGATGGGGCTCTCGCCGGGCGGAGATGGGTTGCGCTTCTCGTAGATCTCACCAGCACGCTTCAGGAGAGCCTGCCGAAGCTTCATCACCGTCGCCCACGCCATGCCCTCGTGTCCTGTGGGCAGCTTCTGTCCCACGCTGGTACGCCGGCGGATACTAAACACGCGGCGCTTGCGGAAACGCTGGTACCAGTTGTTGAACTTCGCCCTGAACTCCTCTGACTCCTTCGGCGTAGGGTGGGCGGGAAGACCCCCGAGGGCATCAGGCTTGAGTGCCAGCAGCTTGTTCATGACCTCCGCGCTTCCACAGCCGCGGTGCTGTTTACGCTGACCATTGATGTAGTCCTCCAGGGCTTGGTCAACATCGGCGGTCGAAGCTGCAGCCCCAACGTTTAGCGACTTGGCACGCGAACGCTTGGGCATGCGAGGCGACCACGACCTTGAGCTTTTCCTCCTGCCGCACCCACTCGATCACGCGCTTTTTAGCTACACCGAGAATCTTTGCCGTCCGCCGTTTACCCCACCGGGTTGCCGCTCCGCGCGCGGACCTCGTCGAATGGCCTGCCGCTTCAGTTTGAACAGCCGTTGGTGTAGTTCCCTCTCCTCTCCTGCCGAATCGAAGATCTTTCGACGGCGAACCAGGCTCTCGGGTACTTCGTTTTTGGCAGCTTGTCGTGTGGCCATCATTTGCTGCCAGCATCTCGTCGATGGCCTCTCCTGCTGCCAAAGGGTCGGCAGCCGGAACAGCAGCAGCAGCAGCACTCTCATTGGCCTGTGAAAAGGCAGTCTCGCTGCGTGCACCCTCTGACATGATGCTGCAGGGGGTGGTCTGGATGCCGTGGGTTTGTGTGGGCGCTGCGCATCTCAGCGGAATGCCGCCGCGTTTTTCGGGGTATTGTGCCGTATTATACCGTATTTTACCGGATCGATTCTCAATTCGCCGGCACACCGTTTTGGGTGATGTAAGGTGTGTGGTAACTGCTGTGTTTACTGTGCCCTACATCTGCAACAGGGTGGGTACGGTATCCAGCTGTTGTGGTACTCGGTATCGCACCCATCGGAGAGATCGCACCGGGGTGCATGTACGCAGCACCGTTGCCCCAGTACGGCGCGGAGTATTTCGATTCAGCAGCGCACCCTTTGGAGAGATCGCACCGGGGGTGCGCCAAAATTGAAGAACGGCATGATTTAATTGTATTTCCGCACCCCCATCGAAAGGTTGGCACCCATCGGAGAGATAGCACCGGGGTGCGATAAAAAACACAACGTAGAAATATTTAAAAATCGATCGCACCCCGGTGCCAACTCTCGCATGATTACGGTACTCGAACTGCACAATGGCATTGATAGTACGTACTCGTACTGCAGAAAGACCGCATCAAACGATTACGATGATATCAATGGTGGCAAAGTGTCACTGGGACCCGCGTGCAGAGCAACCTCTCTGCGCGCTATAACTATAGAAGAAGGGGCCTAAAAGGTGTTTAATTCCGAACATTTGGACAAAATGTGCCTAAAAGGTGTTTAATTCCGAACATTTGGACAAAATGTGCTTCAAAAAAGAAAACGCCTACGTACGGTGAATTATAAAAAATACATGTATTGAATTTTCGAAGGGCATTAGCCAAAAATAGGTACCTGGTATTTTGTAAGAGGCGTCAATGACGCTTATTCCGCCGGAATATCATGTCTCGTCTTCTCGTAACGATTAGAACAACCATAGCGAAAAAAAAAGGGAAATCGTATTTGCTTTAATATCTTGAACAAACACTACGACATACAAGCAGGACTTTGATCGCCGGTTACTCCGGATGACGGTGGAGTTTGCTTTTCATACTTCGCGCCAATGGCTGCAGGGTCGCCGCGGTTGTATTCGTCCATCGGGTTAAAAACACATTTGAAATTGATTTAAGATATTGCGGAAAAGGCCTCTATTTTTCATGTGTTCTTCGTCAGATTTATTTGCCTCCTATACTTCAACACACTACAGGGAGCTGCATCTGAGATTTCACGAAATTTATCGGAAAACAATTGTGGTCGTGCTTTCCCAGTGGCGAAGAAAAAAAAATGAAAAGAGCCGGCAATCACGAGCTGTATTTTCAGCTGTAACAGCGGCCGGGGGCCGCGATTTTCAAGCAAACACTTAGCTTGCCGACACGCCACCTACTATGGGGGGCCTTTGCCGCAACTCCCGTCTCGAGTGATCCCTCGTGGTTAAAGCACGGTGGTTGGATCTAGCAACGAGGCTTGTGTCGCCGAGCTGCTGCAAATCTGCAAATCGTTCGTCCCGAGTACGCCCTCTGACAGAATTAATGGGGCTCGAGCCAGCATCCTAGTCCAAAGAAGCCAGGGGTGGCAGGCACCCCACAACCCACAGGGTCATTGTAACGTCGGCCGTTTCAAATTTCGTTGCTTGCATCGCTCGCGACGTCAATCTGCTCGTACTCGTTCGTATCAGAAGTGAGTAGAGTCGCGACGCGTCGGTTTTCGTCTACACATTTCTCGTAGATCAGAGGCTAAAACCTCGCTAATAGAGGCTTCTTTTTGGCTGCGATGACTTGCGGCCCTCTCCCGAGGTCAGAGGGACCACTTGAGAGGCTGAAGCTGGTCATGGGGTGCCTTGTCGAGGGAGAACGAGCTGCCCTTCGAAGTCGACCCGTGATTTGCTCTGTTGAGATTTTGGGGTACATCTCTCTCTTGGCGAATCTGGACGAAGGGCAGCCCTACCTCTGAAGGGCGAGACCATTTGCGTCGCCGATTGCTCTCCTTGAACCCTCTAGTAGAGGACAACAGCCACGCCAGCTGTCTCTTGCGCCCCTCTTCCCTAGGTCGAGCACGAGTTGCACCTACAAGCAGCAGAATCTGCGCAAGTTTCCTTGATCGGCGAAACGATAGTATTGTAGATATTTCGGTTCGAGTACTCGTAATTTGCGCATTTCTTACAGCAGTACCTGCACCGAACGAGTACGAGGAAGTTGAGCCCGCGAACGATACAGCCATCGAAATTGGAAACAAATGACGTTACACTTGAGCCATGGGTCGTGGGGTGCATGTCAACCTTGGTTTCGTTGGGCTGAGATGCGGGCTCGGGCCCCATAAATTTTGTTAGTGGGCGTACTCGGGACGAACGATTTGCAGATTTGCAGCAGGTCGGAGACACAAGCCTCGTTGCTAGATCCAACCACCGTGCTTTGACCACGAGGGATCACTCGAGACGGTAGTTGCGACGAAGGCCCCTAAAGGTAGGTGGCGTGACGGCAAGGTACGTGTTGCTTGAAAATCGCAGCCCCCGGCCGCTGTTACAGCTGAAAATACAGCTCTTGATTGCCGGCTCTTTTCATTTTTTTATTTTGCCACTGGGAAAGCACGACCACTATTTTTTTACGATTTTTTTCGGGAAATCTAAGATGCGGCTCCCCGTAAGACCCATGCCAATGGGAAAGCGATGATGCCAAAACAACACGTGAAGTAAAACCATCATCTGATAACGACACGCTACGTGCGTAAAACTGATGAAAAGACAAAACTGAGGTCGGGCTCCCGCCACCAGACACCGCGCCTAGCTGCTGCTACAGGAGAGCTTGAGCGCGCACTTGTCGTGGATCGCATGATCCTTATCACGCTCCGCTCGACCCTCCTCCGCCGCTTATCTGATATTTTCATAATCTACAGGGATTACAGATCGTCTGTGTCTCTGAAAACACTCATCATCGTGATTGTTGTGTGTTGATAATGATTCATGCGTCCCGTGAAGGCTACTGCCCACAGCACCACAGCAGCAGCAGTAGCACGGGTTCATCTTCCAGTAGGCGGCGTTTCTCAAAAGGGATTTTTTTTCCGAAGCCCAGGGCACAAAGAAGGCGAATATGTTTGGGTAAGACATGGCCGAAGACGACGAGCAGAAGTAGTCTAGCACGAGCAAACGTACGAAGGCTCATAGCACACAACCGTAGCAGTAGGATGTAAGTACTGGCGTCATACAGACACACAACAGCACATGGTAAAGCATAGCCATAGACACGCAAAAGTCTAGCACGATTAAAAATACGAAGACTCATAGCACACACCACCCACACCACCACAGCAGCAGTAGTAGCACGGGTCTATCTTCCAGTCGGCGGCGTTTCTCAGAAGGGATTTTTTTTCCGAAGCCCAGGGCACGAAGAAGGCGAATATGTTTGGGTAAGACATGGCCGAAGACGACGAGCAGAAGAAGTCTAGCACGAGCAAACGTACGAAGGCTCATAGCACACACCCACAGCAGTAGGATGTAAGTACTGTCGTCACACAGACACACAACAGCACATGGTAAAGCATAGCCGAAGACACGCAGAAGTCGTAGCACGATTAGAGATACGAAGACTCATAGCACACACCACCCACAGCACCACAACCTTGGACGCAAATAGCAGTGTAGTGCTAGGTTGACACGGCAGCCGAACAGAGCTTGGATGCAACAGCAGTGTCGGGGGGGGGCGACGAGCCCCCCTCCAAGCCCCCCCCACCGGGGCCCCCGACAGTGTGCGTTCGAAATCCAGTACCAGACCTTAGACGCTAATAGCAGTGTAGTGCTAGGTTGGCACGGCAGCCGAGCAGAGCTTGATGCAATACCAGTGTCGGGGGGGGGTGACGCGCCCCCCCCCGAACCCCCTCACCTGCGCCCCCAACAGTGTGCGTTCGAAATATATTAAAAAAATTAAAGAACAACAGCTGTGAGTTCGAGGATTTCGTCGAAGCTCATCTTTGCTAGCTGATGTACTGTATTTTGAAAAAGTTTGGATTCTTATGATCCCCGCCAGAATTTTCCAGAACAAGCTTGCTGTGGGACTGATTCTTAAAACGGAATGTTCCCAACTTTTGGAAAATCACGAAAAATGCCATTCTGAGGCCGATATTGGGACAAGATCGGCTTCAGAAAAACTCAGGCGGATGTTAGTTCAAGGCGGCGAGATTCCGAGTCCTCGACAGACATGGATCGACTAAACCAACGACTGCGTCATGAATTCTGAACGCGGTGCGCTCGTTACGGGCTCCCACCCATCCTAGGGTCACCGTATTCACACGATGGCCGGTGATATGTGTCGGGCGCTGGCCAGGCGTCTGATAAACAAACAAGTGGCCGCTGGTGTGCGTAAAACCGATGATAAAAATTCTCGATCCGTCTCAAATGGCAAAAAAATGGGTTTTCTTCGGGATTGGGAGAAGAGCGTAGGACGCCGCCGGCAATCTCTCGTCCCCTGGACCATGGGCCCACCTTACACTTTCGAGGACGCAATTTACAATCATTGGCCTTGCCCGACACGAAGCGGGTTGGCCGTGGGGTGAGTCTATGTCGAGATCGGAGGTTTATCGTCGCAATAGCTGAATATTATCAGGATGTTGCGATTTGCAACGAGGAAAAGCAAATTGCGCCGCCTGCAGCCGTATGAAAAAAAAGAAAGTCAAACATGTTTTCCCTTTCTCCCACAGCGGCGGACTGAGCGGATCTTCAGCCTGAAAATTCCAGGGAAATATTTCAAACATCGCTTTCCCATTGGCATAAGTCTAATAGATGAATACATGCTTTACGTTATAGGCTATCAAAACAAACCGCATTAAAAACCGCATTGTTGAAGAGGAAAAACCCACCCTGAAAAAATGCTATTTTTGGGCCCGCGCAGGCTGCTCGTGGTCTGCCAGTATTTTCATTATTATTTGTGCTGTCATCATGGGAAGCAAACGCAGGAAACGATTTCGCGAAAGCACAAAGGTCGAAAAATCCTGCTGCATCCCACCAAGGGTGTTGGAACAAGAAAAAAGAGACGGCTGATCAACCAGCTCTGCGCGCGCGTTAGCAGAAAGCTATCGATAGCCGTGGAATTGTTGCAACAGTTGTGCGGAACGCAGCTGTGAAGCCGCGAGGTGAAAGCAACGCTGAAGCTGCGACGGCGACCATCGCTTGTAACACAGCGTTGATCCAACTCGACCTCTCCGAGCACCTCCGGAGTGCGACGCAAAGGCGCGAAAGGCGCGGGCCGCGCAAGCCGAAAATCATGAGTCGGAAGCGGCACCATGAAGAATAAACAGCTGGAAGTTAGGTTGGCGCTCGTCGAACCCATGCTATTAATAGAGAGGCAGCAGGATAAACTGGCGACTCTCAGAAAAGAGGTGTGTTGCCGGCGTGCTGGTGCGGGATGCTGGGTTTGTTTTGCAATAGCTCGAGTCTTCGTTTTCTTGCGGCTTCGTTTTTTGTTTTGCTGCTCGTGAGTATCATACAGATAGTCCTGTATACTAAGCTCAGTATTATTAATATCAATAGTTTAGCGTGGTGTATCAGACACGAGCGCGAAAAATCTGGAAAACATAACAATCAGGGCGTAAATATAAGGACCGTTTGGTCTTCAATTCAATATATATATATATTAACAACCCTTATCTTCATGACCAGAGTATGTATACCTGTACCAGTACGAGTACTTATCCTTAGTCATTACCTGCGTTATTCTGCTTTGTTCCGCTGGTGCCGACGCAGCAACAAGGGCTGGACTGTCGCCGGGTACGGTCTGCTGCACGTCACCGTCGCAGGGCACAGGCTGCTGCAGGCCCGTGTCGCCCGGTATGGTCTCCTGGTTGTCGCCTGCTAGGGCATGCTGCTGCTGCTGTGAACTTTGGCCCAGCAGGGGCGACTGCTGCTTGCTGATCGTGCGGGCAGCCATCGCCATGAACGCTGGAACTACTCGGGAGAGGGCGTTTTGGAGTGCGCCGCTCGTTATGCACTGGGATTTATGCTGTAGAGCGTGCTCGCTCAGGATATTTTGTACGAGGTGCAACGAGCATCAGCAGCAGGAAGTGCCGGCGCAGATAGCATCAGAAGCCCAGGAGCAGCTCGAACACGAGAGCTGAAGAGGCAGCGCGAGCTGAGCTCTGTCGGTGAGGACGAGGATTTTCTACTGCTTGTGATTGGTTTATCTATTAAACATAAAAAAAATCATTCTTCATTTCAGCTGGATCCCATCACAAAGAGAGCCAGTTTTGGCGTAAATACGCGTTCAATGACACTACTAATTGTACCTACGTAAGCACTTTGAGCCATTTATAGGCACAATGCGTAATGTACCCCGGAAAAGGCTTCCTGGCCCGCCTGATATTGGGCCTGCGCTCCATTGTACCTACAAATGGCTCCAAGTGCGTAGGTACACCTATTATCGGCGATTCAATTTACGTGTCACTTATTTTTGGCATCGAGTGTACCTGTAAATGGCTCGAACGATCACTGTTTGGCAACTGATGGCCACATCAGATGGCGGGACTGTCAACCAGCCGAACGTGCCTGTCAACCAGCTGACCGTCTTACTACCGGAGGCCCGCGGTCACATTTATGATATTAGTCGTTTGGGCCACATGCCTATAATGGGTGTGATCGCGGTGCGGAGAACCACACATACTGTAAGGGCCTGGAATCAACTGCGGAGGTATTAATAGGCACCTGTGCCTTGTTGCTGCCCGGGCGATGGTCTTGTCTGTTGGTATCAAGCCGGGGATCGAGAGCTTTCCGGGGATTTTCGGCATGCCCATAATCACGCATCAGTCAAAATCGGCCTGTCGTGTTGGAGTCGAGCGCTTGCGCCTGGTGTTTAGGCGGTACAGACGCTTCCCCAACAACCCACGAGGGGCCAGTCTACCCGCCGGAGGACAGACGCAGGGTACTACTTATGTGGGTTCGGCGTTTCGCCGCTGGAAATGTGCTGGCCACCGGCATCTTGAGGCCGTCATTCGGGTGGAGTCGCTTATTGTCCTGGGTTGGTTTTCGTTGGCGTACTCGAGTAATTAATACTGTACCTGGTATACCCAGTGGCTGGCTATTTTACGTACGAGTATACTACGATAAGAAAAAAGCAGCACGAGCAGCGGCAGCGATGCACACTACACCGCAACAGCCTGCAGCAGCTGATACTATTTGTGCAGGAAAGCGCATGGCATGCGTATCGGTGCCTGGTATCATATACGTACAAAAACTGGTACAGGTACAATACCTGGTACACGCTTATATGTACGACAGCGTGCGTCCAATTTGTACGCATTGTAAGACGAAGATGAAAACAGAGTGTACAGCAGTCCCATCCCCCACGAGTACACCGAAATAGGTTCGCTTCGCACGTTGTCTGTTCTGTATCTGTAGTAGCACCGTCACAGCAGCAGCAGTGGCAAAATACGAGTGGGCAGCAGCGGTAGCAGCAGCGATCATAATATATGGCAGCAAATAGCAGCAACAGCAGCAACAACCTACAATACATTGCCATGCTCGGACGTGCCGCCCTGGTAGGTTGCGCTCCGCGTATGCATATGACCGACCTTGTTGGCGATAGATAGGCCTCCCTTTCGCATTGTAATAAAATGGAAATATACCAGCACAAAGGTACTGGTGTTATCATATACTGGTACTGCTTCTTTACCTGGTACATCATATAATACATGTATGATACGACGATTAATAGGCTGCTGTGCAATGAAGGGTACCCGTGGTATGCATCGTCGTACCCTAGGCAGCATCGTAGCTACGAGTGGGTATGACATCATACATAGGTCCTTGGTTCCACCTCAGATACAGTATCCAGATGTGTCAAAGATGGATATACCAAACGTATCAATATCCTCATCGCATCACGTACAGCACCCGAGGCATGTCCATTTGTCCGTTTGTGTCCCCTGGTTATTACCCTAGAGTTATACGAGCTGGTCCAGCCGTAAAAGCGATTATCGTTCTATCGGCATTTTCGCAATTGTTTGGAAACACTAGGACTTCGAATTTTACAGGAGTGTTCCCAGGCCTGCAGCGCATATGCAGACGTTATAATTTTTCGAATCCGAGTTGTTTTCGTCAAGAAACATCATGTCGAGTAAATCCCGACACTTGCGGGGGGTGAGGCTGATTCTTGGTGTTAAGATGCCTCGAGGCATGACAAGACGATCGATATCCTCACCATCCACTAATTCGTTGTATATCAGGAGATATGACGTGTCTAGTGTTTACAATACAAACTTAAGATGTTATGATGTTTGATCTGGATTTCCCAACCCAAACTATCGACTTTTTCCATGTTTTTTTCAACACGTGATTTGCATCGCTGTCGTCTACAGCTTCAAAAAGGGTCAAGGTTGATTTTTGTTTTTTTTCCTCACGTATTGGCGAAAACGTGATCCGGAATTTTGTTCAAACGACCATAAAATTCCGCCATCGAAAAAAAACAAACTTGACTCTTTGAATCGTTCGGTTGTACTCTAAGGGAGCTCCGTACAAAAAATCAGGTCGAAACTCGAAAATTTGCGTTGGGAAAAAGCTGGCCAATACACCATAATCCTCTCGGCCGGACCAGCTCGTAGGTGTATGGAAGAATTTATGATCCGGGGATGATGTCTTATCATCCCGGGGTGCGGCAGGACCTCGACCATGAGCCCCAAGCTGAACCAGCAATCCGCTGGTAGGGTTGGGGTTTCCACACCTTGCGGGGAAGTATCAATATGAGGGATGACAATTATCGTCCTTCTGTGTTGAAGTTGTAAAATGTATGGAAGGATTTTTGATCAGGGGATGGAACCTTATCGTCCCCGGGTGCAGCGGGAGTTCGACGTTGTCCCGAGGGGAAATTCTCGCCGCGGACTGGTTCCATGAGCCCCAGCCAATCAGCAATCAGCACGGGGGGTTGGAGTTTCCAACACCTTGTGGGGCGGTATGGTCCCGGATAGATCCCGTTTTGATCCCCGAGTAGTTGGAGTTGTACTTGTATAAAATAAAATTATGTATGTCCTGGGAATGGGACCTTATCGTCCCCGGATGCGGCGGGACCCCGACGTTGTCCCGGGGAGAAATTCACGACGCGCGTTGGCTCAATGGCCCCCGGCCAACCATGAATCAGTCAGTGGGTTTGGGATTTTCACACTTTGCTCGGCGGTATCGACCGGGGGGGTGTATGCCCCCCCCCACCACCAAAATATTATATATTTATGGGTTCGGTTGGCGTCGCCTGGCGACGACGCTGTAAAACATGCCTCTCACTGCGTGAGCTAGACAACCAGGGTACCGTTTTTTTTTCATATTATTTTTGGGCGGTTACCCAAGGCTGGCGGTCGAGTAGATCATTTGTGCGGGGTCGGGAACCTCAACTCCGCACAAGGGGGGAATGATCGCACCACGTAGTGTGTATATGGTAAGGCACCCAGAGGCAGATACATAGTAATACCCATTTCTGTCTCTGGAAGTGACCACACCAGAAATAAAATGTAATTCATTGGAGGCTGTCGTCTATATGCAAGTCCGCCCCAAATGCGGTTTAAAGCAGGATGCAGCTCACCCTCCATGCGACTAGCCCAATACCTCACGGCGCTTCGCGCTTGGTGCGAGCAATGCCTGCCTGGTTGGTGAAAACCAAACGTGCTTCGTCCCGGCATTGTAGGGATGCGAGGGTCTATGGTCATATGACTACGGCCGTGCACGACATGAGTGCACCCCCCTCCCCCGCCCCCGGTTGGAGTTGTAAATGCACGAAAGGACTTCTAATCAGGGAATGAAACCTTATCGTTCCCGGATGCGGCGGGACCTCGACGTGGTTCCGGGGGGCAATTCACGCCGCGCACTGGCTCTCTTAGCCCCAGACAGTCATGAATCAGCCAGTGGGGTTGGGGTTTCCACACTTTGCGGGGCGGTATCGACCCGGGGGTGTCCGTTTTCGTCCCCATGTGGAAAGTTGTCGATGTATGGATGTATTTATGACCCGGGGATGGGACCCTATCGTCCCCGGGTGCCGCTGGCTCCGTGATGAGTCTCAGTCAATCAGTGACCAGCCGAGGGGGGTGGGGTTTCCACACCGTGCGGCGCGGTGTCGACCCGGAGGATAGCCGTTTTTGTCCCCGGTTGGTCGAGTTGTCGAGATATGGAGGGATATATGATCAAGGAAATGGGACCTTATCCTCCCCGGGTGTGAAGGGACCTCGATGGCTGTATTCAGCGCCAATCTTCAAGGAAGAGCCAGCAATCACAGCTGCCAGAATACTGTAACTCACAACTGTGAGTCAGCAGCGAGGCCGGCTTGACGGCCGTTATAACTGCCTCGGGATGGTGCCACGGCCACGGCCCGGCGCGGTTTGCGACCCGGCGCGCCGCAGCTGTTGTTTTCTGCTGCTGCTGCTGCTGGTGCTAGTGTTGTGCCTCTGCGCTGCTGCGGGTTTGTGTCATGTGTGATGGTGGAAAGGTCGTTGTGTAATTCCGCCGCACTCAAAGTCTTGCACTGTTGCAATCGACCAATGAACTGGCTGTTTCTTAAGCCAGAAGCAAAGTTGGCTCCATGCCTCCATCAACCAACAAAATGCCTCGAGGACCGGCTCGGGGATCGGCTCGGGGTTGTCGGCAACTCAGAGCGACGGCCATGGCTCGGCGCGACGCGACGCGAGACCTGGTGTTCTGCTGGTTGTGGCACCAAGCCCCCCTACCTACCAGGTATGGGACAAGGCGGGGCTGAACCGCTCTGGATCGCGCTACCCAAATACAGATAGACATAATAGCAGCAATTATATAATAGATAGATACGTCCCTGTACTGCATGTATAGTTATCCCGTGATCTACCCGCAACATTCAATATTCCGTTTTTTATGCCGACGACACTGCAACTACTTACTGCTGATACACGTACGTAACGGAATCACAGCAGTAGATACAGCAGTTTTTCTTCTGTTGTTGTCCATCTCTTTTATCATCGTCGCCACTTTTTGTCTCTCTCGCTCTGTATCATAGTCATACCTCAGATCCGGGGTCACTAAGTAGGTTCTTCTCCCCCCTCCCCACTACGGTACGTGCCTTGCATTTTTATCGCGAGAACATTTCAGCATATTTATCGTGAGAAAATTTCAGCACTTTCTTCCCTTGTCGACTCGCGTCGGATTCCGCCTACCTACGCCACGAAGGCGCTCCCAGCAATTGGTTCCTTTTTTATTTTTTCAAATAAAGTAAAAATATCACCACGTGGGATTTGAACTCGGGTACCAATGCTATATTAATAGTAGCCGTTGAAGCTGACCACTCAGCACTAGTCTACCGGGGCGACCGACCACTACTAGCTGTACCAGTCAAGTATGATATGTGGTATGTAATCTGTGGTATGTATACAAACTCGTACAGCAGTATGATACTGATATACAAAGGCTCCGCATGGGTGCTCGCCGGCAACCATGCTTCGGATACGACAATTTACCGTGTACATCAGTTATCTCGTACCATCCTTATTAGCTACGACAATGTGATGTCGCTCGCTCGTGTTTCGATATCTGACGCATACGTGCAGAATCAAGGCAATGCCAAGTGTTGCAGGAAGAAGGGGATGCGGCGTGTTGAAATATTCAGTTCGCAACCTCATTTCTCAGTCTCAACGGTAGTCAGTCTCAGAAATGTGATCAGTCGCTTTCGGTGTTCCTTGGATAGTCTCAGTTTTCAGGATAGTTTGTGAGATTTACAACAACAATGTGACGGCGCTCGCTTGTGTTTCGATATTTGACACATACGTACAGAATCAAGGCAATGCCAAGTATTGTTGCAGGAGGAAGGAAACGCTAACTGCGGTGATACTCAGTTCGCAACTTCATTTCTCAGTCTCTGTCAAAAATGCACCAGTCGAGGTCCCGGTGGCGGGCTCAGTTTTGTACGTGCGGTGAAAACACTTCGTGCCGAGCAAGCGGTTCCGCGTGGACATAGTCGAGAGATTTTTAGGCTGGTGGCAACGGGGAGGGAGTCTCAATCCTTCTCTGACTCTCGTATCTGAGCAGACTACTCATATCTACAGCACTATACACTACAACCACAAGGCAGTAGTACTGCTGTACAGCAGTACATACTACTGCAGCAGCAGCAGCAGTACTGCAGACCAGCTGCTCGCTACGTCGTACCGGTACATACAGTACTTGTACCTGGTACTACGCTGTTGTTCTACGCACAGCAGTACAGACATTATTAATAGTACGTATTAATCCACCCGAGAAAGCATCGGCTGAATTTTTTGTTGTCGTATCATTGTACTACTGTACAAAGACTGCTGTGCTTGCTGCTGTAGTATAGTACTCGTACTCGTATCCCGACGGAGTAAGGCCGAGGGGGTGGAAGGGACTAAAGCCCGCTCAGGGAGGTAGTTGGGAGTAGGTGGTCGCATTTGCGAGACCGAGCTATCGAAGAAAAGAGCTATCGAAGCTCGCGACCGAAAAAAAAACAAGATCCTGGAATAATACAGGTAGAAATTACGTAGAACCTCGCTACGAGTATCTCCAAGAAACAACCTCAAAATAGTCTTGCTGCCTCGAAGAAACAACCTCGACGTCCCGCAAATAACCTTCCCGCCTCGATTAAAAAGTCTCGACGCCCCACCGTCTCGCAAGAGCCTACGGATTGAAGGTCGCCGCGCTCGGCGGCGGCAAGCGACCCGAGACTGCGCGCGGGGGAAATGAGGGTCGGAGGCTCAGAGACGCGAGGGCTCCAAAAGGGATTTCGATTGGAATCCTGTCTGAGGCGAAGTGACCCAAAGTAGGTCCGCAAGGACGTGAGCGGTCCCAGATCATCACATATATATCTATGTTGTTGCTGTTCGTTAGTGCTGGTAGTAGTGTTCGATGAACGATTGTGCGTATTTTGATATTGTAAATATGTACCGGGTATGTTAACCTGCTGCTGTTTGCGTATATGTACGGCTGATGTTGTCGTTGCTGCTGCTGTTCGTCAACGTACACGTGCCAACCAAGGTGTTCGACATACAGCAGTTTACGAATGCGAACGAACGCAATTGTACTGTTGAAAGTACTCTACACCCCTTAGCTGTACAGTCGCTTTTGTGCGGCCTCGGTCTAACTATTATGATACCTCTCTTCGCCAGTACGGGCATGCGCGGAGCCGCAGGCGGGCGTCAGCCCGGCGAAGTCCCCCTAGTGAACCATACCAGTAGCAATTCACCAACTTCCGAGATGCAAGCCAGAGAGCAGAAACATCGCCGCCCCCAGCCCTGGCAACCTTGTCAGGACCAACTAACTCTCACGGCCCTCTCGCCTTAATATATATACATATCTTCTTCCCGAACACCCTCCCCAAACCCCTGATCTCACTGTAAACCTTAGCAACCTCCCACCTTCCTAGACGCAAGGTGGAGAGAAGAAGCACCGCTGCCTCCCGTCCTAGCATCCTTATCAGCTCCAGCCTTGACGAGCACTCTAGCAATATCACTATGGCCGGCAAGGCTGGCGCGATGGAGAGGAGTGTATGCTTTGTCTCCGGGCTCCCTGCAGGCCACATCGGGGGCTGATCCCCAGCGAAGAAGGACGTTAACCACCTTGGAATAATTTGTTTCGGGGAGGGGGGGGGGGGGGGGGGGGGTGTACTCATGTTGTGCACGGCCGCAGTCGTATGACTATACACCCTCGCTTCCCTACAATGCCGGGACGGGGAAGATACACTGATTCCCAGCGGAGGAGGACGTTAACAACCTTGCACAGATGCTCCGCGTACCTTGGAGTAAAGTAAGGAGTATTGGAGATAAAGTACTTCCAAGTACTTTGTGTACTCAAGTATTTAGGGGTTCGATACTCCGGGAAACTGGTCGTACCTGGAGTATTTCGGGTATGAACACTCTCGAAACTGCTTGTACTCGCTGTATTTCGGGGTCCGATTCTTCGGGCACTCCTTGTACTATCAATAGCAGTATTTGGGACTTCGGTACTGCTGATACTCCAAAGTACTCCGAGTAAGAAATGTACTGGATACTCAGAGTATACTCGGAGAGTGAAGTATATTAGGAGCATCTTTGTATCATTTTTAAGACTCGCCCGTCCTTCCTCCCAGTTTCTGGGAGCATGTGACTGGCGTTTAAAGCATTTCAAAATTCACAGATGCTCTCATTACCTAGAAGTAAAATAAGTGTAGTTTATAGAAACAACACTTCAGGTACTTTGTGTACTCGCAGTATTTCGGTGTCCGATACTCTCGATATTCGGGAGTATTCCGAGTAATTTACGTGGATGTTTTTACTCCGAATGCTGCTTGTACTCGAGTATAATTACTGCTCATACTCCCAGTACTCGGAGTATTTGGGCCTTCAGTACTGTTCATACCCCAAGTACTCCGAGTATTTAGGCCACCAGTACTCTATTCCTCTCAGTACTCGGAGTACGAAAACTACTCAATACTCCGAGTATACTCGGAGCATCTGTGCAACCTTGCCAACTTGGAAGACGCTTGGGGCGGGGGGCGGGGTGAGGCGGGTATTGAGAGGGAGAGATATGTGAGAAATACGACTATACTGGTGTGCAAGAAGACCAAAAACACAACACCGCACAAACAATATACACACCACTACCACTAACACCACCACCACCCTTGCCACCATCACAACTACAACCCACCTTACCCTGACAACATCGCCACCAAACGAAACACCAACCCGCACCACAACCACAACCAAAAACTAGCAGAGCTACCGCACCTCTAGGTTGCCGCTAGCGGAAGCAAGGTGGAGCAATGTGTGACGGCGGTAGCGGGGGTCTCGAGGCCGATCGTAGGGTCCGTTCACCCCTGCCTCGAGCAATCTGAAAAAAATACCATACAAAATGAGGGGTTACCGTCAAGAGCGGAGAGAACGCACAGGGGTGCGTAAAAAAAGCAAGAGCGAAGCGATTTAATAGCGTTTTCACGGAAAATTTGAGTTCGACAGTGACACGCATTTTCCCACTCCTGGCTCCAGGAACACCCGCTTCGGGCGTGAGGTTGCGTGTCGTGACTCCAGGACATTTCTAAGCTGACAAATGGGATTCCACTGCTTGATTCATGGGACCGTCTCTCTCTCTCTCTCTCTCTCTCTCTCTCTCTCTCTCTCTCCCCCAACCCCCTAAACTTCACCTGCGTATGGTGCTCATGTCGTTAACCAAGCAAGCGTGCTCGAAAGGAACCTTAAGCCAGTCCGACCACTGCAGCTCCGATGCCCCCCTTCGCACCTATCACATCGAAACACACCATTCACGATCCAATCACATCCTGTTAGATCTTGCAAATCACGCAATACACTGCCAAGTATAACATTAAATGACAACATTTTGGGCAGTATCACCCAACGATACAAAGCAAAAGATACACCGCATACTGTAATGATCAAAACGTAACCTCCCGAAGGGATGTGTAGTTTGTGAACGTAGCACTGGCGAGAGCTCGTAGCTCAGGGGACGACAGTGTGCCCATTACAATTAATCGACTTTCATGCCGCAGCCGGAGGAGTTGGGTGGAAGCATGGTCGGGGATGAACTTTTCTTGCATCGAGACCGACTTTAGCGAGGTACGTCTGCTGGTGTGTCTAAAAAAAAATCCTCCGAAGCCTTGAACCCCCGCTTCTTGCGTGCCCAGGATTGTTGCACGTACATTCTCGGACTGCTGTACATTTCATACCAGAGCTGTAAAACGTACAACAGCACCAACACCTGTTACACGTAGGTTCTTAGAAGAGTGTGATCGAGCTCAAAACAGATGAGGTGCACGTATGGGAAGGGTCGTACGGAAGGCTTGGCGCAGCTACTGATGATCGCGTTGCGCTCTGCTGTAATCAGGGCACACCGTCGGTATCGCAAGCCCACACCTCCTTTGTTTGAGATTTGCGCAGCGGTACCGGCCGGGCTTTGAAGAACGGCATACTGGAAGTACGTACCATGTATACAAGTACAGGACACCGATGATAATAAGAAACAGAAAAGCTGGCCCAGGCTGGATGTCTTATTATAGGAGGGTACTTCTACACTATTTTCAAGATAACGACTGTCTCTTATTTCGCTCTGTTTTGTTCATTAGCCTGTGAGTCCTGTACTGTATACTATGTACCTGGCAGTGTACCTGGTATGATACAGCACATGCAACGTACATTCAGGTAAAATGTAATGTCTTGGTGTGACACAATAGTTCCAGGCAGTGGGCAGCGTGGCCTGTGGATAGCCAGCAGTATGACACTCTGTGTAATTGCCTTAAGCATGGGCAGACCAGGCCGTCGCCAGCCCTGTTTCACGGTGAGAGTCAGGTTCCGAGTAAAAAAAATGCAGAGTCAAACAGCAGAACGTTTGAAGCAGAGTGTACGCTAAAACAGCAAGGCACCACACCTCAGAACTCAGATTGTCAGCGCAGTACCATGTACCAGTACCCAGCAGTGACATATCAGAAGAAGGGAGTACTTGATAAAAGGGACGAGGGGAAAAGTACGAGTAACTCGACCTATAAGCCTGAACATACCCACTTGCCGTCGAATCGGGTTGGAGATGCCACCGAGGTCGCGGAAGGTTCAGCACAGCGGGTTTGGTGTGAGCAGGGGGCTTGCTGTGTTCCCCACTTCTTGTCGAATCATGATGGAGATGCCACCAAGGGCACGGAAGACTTCGGGTCGAATCGGGTTGGAGATGCCACCGAGGGTACCGAAGACTCACACCATAGCGCAAACCAGAAGGGCCGTTCACCCATTCAGTACAACAGAATCCCCACAGCAGTCCAAAAGATGCAGTCGCCCCCCCCCGCCAACAGGGGGCGGCGCCAACCCAACCGATACGGTGGGAGCACAGGGCACAGTGCAAAAGCAGACACAGGGGCACGCACGGGACGGGCTAGTGGAGCCGTTCGAGCATCAGCCCAATACTAGCATGATACCACGGCACAGAGCTCAGATTGTCAGCACAGTACCATGTACCAGTACCCAGCAGTGAGATCAGAAGAAGGGAGTACTTGATAAAAGGGACGAGGGGAACGGTACGAGTTACTCGACCTATAAGCCTGAACAAACCCACTTGCCGTCGAATCGGGATAGAGATGCCACCGAGGTCGCGGAAGGTTCAGCACAGCGGGTTTGGTGTGAGCAAGGGGCTTGCTGTGTTCCCCGCTTCTTGTCGAATCGGGTTGGAGATGCCACCAAGGGCACGGAAGACTTCGGCCCGAATCGGGTTGGAGATGCCACCGAGGGTACCGAAGACTCACACCATAGCGCAAAACCAGAAGATGCAATCGAGCGCCCCCCACCAACAGGGGGCGGCGCCAACCCGATACGGTGGGAGCACAGGGCACAGTGCAAATGAGACAGAGGGGTACGCACGGGACGGGCTAGTTGAGCGGGTCCGAGCATCAGCCTAATACTACCATGTGTGTTCCGGTCGATCCGCGGGAGGGTAGCGAGTCAGCACGTTTTACGGTTTCCTTATGGTGTGTCGCTCAGTCGAAACAGAACAGAACGTATGGTACAACAATGGCGCGTACAAGAAATAAAAAATAAAAACTTGGAAAACACGACCTTGAAGCACAAGAGAAAAACAAGATTGCTATATAAGCTGGCACACGTTTCCACACACATTCGGCAATACGCCGGATATTTAAAACGCTTCGGAGCAGTCGACGAGCTAGTCGCGAAAGTCACAGGTGGCGTACCAGTGAACGAGGCCGCGACGGGCGCTGATCTGGAGCGCGCGTTACGATACGGAAATCACCTCAGCGTCACCGAGCACTTACCAGCAGTATGGAAAACAATCGGGGAAGACGTAAGACGCCATAAATGTTTAGTGATACAAAAGTCAGCCGCCCACGAAATCCCGAATCTGAGGGTCGCCCCGTTCGCAGCAGTCGTGACACACGAGGTCCGTATAATCAAGGACTTGTCGTTTGACGAGCAGAGCAGAGAGAAGAAGGGAGGACGTAGCGGAGACACTGAATCGGATAACGTCCCTCCATGCTTGTGCGCTCTGACGTTATCTTCCTGACCTCGTGTCACTCAAATAAAAAAAAAGTTCCGCATCAAGAGAATACTGATGTGCGAAGCCGACTTTTCCGACGCTTTCCGCAACGTCCAGGTAGACCCGAAAAAAGTTCACGATTTTTGCTACACAGTAGAAGAGTTGGTAGTGAGTGACGTTCGCTTGACATTTGGGTGGTCCGATTCGTCGGGGTTCTGGGGCGTCGTGTCGGCGGCGGCCGAGCACGCGCACTGCAACACCACGAACGATTCAACTCAGCTCTTAGACGGAAAAACAAAATGATGGCTTACGTGAAGGTGGTGGACCGGTGGGAAAGAGGGACAACCCACGTCGATTTCCTCGGACACAAAAATCAGAGCACACACTTGGGGAGAGATAACCGACCCGTTTTTTCACGACAGTGTACGTAGACGATTACTACGTAGACGATTACTTACTGATCGAAGTGCAACGCTCGGACGACGATACGACCGCGCTAATCGCGTCGGCCTCGTTAGCCTCTGATCACGTGCGGTTGTGCAGACAGGGGGAGGAGGGTGTCTCGCCAATGCTAGCACCCAAGAAAACGCACGGATTGGAACACCACAATCGACGCCATAGGGTTCACTATCAACTCGCACACCATGATAATCTCGTTCCCTAGCGGAAACGTCGACGCGTAGACGGGGTTGCTGCGCGAGCAGTGGCCCTTGAAGCGTAGGCACGCAAGGTTAGGGAGGTCCTCAGTATGGCTGGGGAGTTGTGGAACCTCGCGTACGTAGTGCAGGCGGGCAGATACTTCGCGTGGAGACTGCTGCAGCTGTCGGGGTTGCACGACTCACCAGGTAGCAAAAACCAGAACCGCACCGTCGAACCCGGGAGTTAGTGTCACGCTGATAACCTCTACTGGAAGTGGGCAATGGGTAACGAGCTACTATCGGAGGGAGAGACGCTTAGCCCCCCCTGCTACACGGCGTGAAAACGACCCAAGAGATACTACTTATAGCGGACGCCAGCCCCCAGGCGGTGGGCGGTTCTGTGTTGAGAAGAAGGTATTTTGGCGTTATGAGTTGCCGCAAGAGCTAACCGCAGAACTAAAAAAAAAAAAACGCCCTTGGAGAGACCTGTACCATTACGATCAACCTTATAGAGTTACTGGGATTGGTCGTGACGGCGTGGGCCCTGCTAGAACTTGCAGGAAACAGCCTCGATACCGAAGGGGATCCCATACCGATGCGCGGTGATAACATGTCCGCTGTGTCGTGGACCGCTCGATGCGGGGGGGCGAGGGACGAAAGGGCGTGCTACTCGTGATAAAGCTTAGACTTCTCGAACTCAAAAGGGGGGGGAACCCCGCGGCAAAACATATCCCCGGCGTGCAGAACACCATAGCGGATGGTATATCGCGCGGGCCACGGGGGGTATTGTCAGACAAGGTCAGGAAGCTGACCAACTCCCACGAATTGTCAAAACAAGACATCGGGTTGCGGGGATCGGGGGTTTCCGATAAAGCACTTCATACGAAGAATGTCCAAACCAAGCATGATGATATTTTGTGGAATCTCATGACGAACGAATGATGCACAACTGATTGACTCACGCGCTCGCTATGCACGTCTATTGTAACAACGTACGATATACGATCCGCATACCGCATGTCTTTCGCCGCCCAACATACTGCATAACTAAGGCATGGTCGTCGCTGGTAAGATATCCGGGTCGTGTATCACGGCGTGCACGCGGTACTCCCTCGAACCCTGCAGGGACCGGGAAAAACAAGAGACGAACGTAGGATAAAATTTGCCGGCTTGGTGGCAATGCTCGCGCTGGGGACGATTGATTGGGCAGAGCGAAGTGGAACATCTGGGAAAAAAAAGAAAAAATGCGCAGGGTAAAAGGCCTTGGTTGCGCGCCCGTGACGATCCCGATGAAACGCTTACTGATCTGCTTGAATTCAAAGCCGCCCGCTGTTTCATGCACAGTAACCCACAGACAACTGTCAGAGGATACTTAGCGGCCATCAACTTTGTTCACAAGATGTTCGCAGGATGCGAACTGCCGACGTCGCATTGCATGATAATAGCGATCGGAGAGGGAATAGACAGAGCGCACGGCATGTCGATTGAGAAAGCGCGGGTCAGACTGGTGTTGCCGTGGACCATGCTCTTGCAAGGGAGGCAAGTGGTGGCAGGCATGGTAGACGGGGGATATGTGATGTGGCTCGGACTTGCAGTGTCCTTTTGCCCGTTGTGCAGACCGTCAGAGTTGTGGGCGCACGCAGACGGTCAGATCCACCCCGAATTCTGCCCGACGAGAAATTGCCCCACTTTCTTGCACGAAGGGATACAGGTCCCATTCGAGAACAGGTCGGCTGCCTCAGCAATGCAGGTACATTTTGTGCCGTCCAAAAGTGACCGAAAGCGAGCAGGGTGCACCATTACTCGTGCTCGTCTTGAAAACGCGGGGAAGACCGAGGGCGAGGCGATAGGAGCCTTCGAGGCCCTGGTGGAACTGCTCAACGTGCACCCCTAGCTGCTGGGGGGGGCGCCGCTGACGACCAGGGACGCGGCGTCTGGATGGAAAGTGTTTACTAGAACTGAAGCGGTAGCGGCGTTGAGGTTGATGGTAGGAAGCAGCGGTAAAGACCCCACGCAGTTCGCAATGCACTCGGGAAGAATCGGGGGGGGCACCCAGTTAGCTGTGCAGGACCTTTCGGAGTTGCTAATCCAACGTGCAGGAAGATGGAAGTCTCGGGCTTTCATGACGTATGTGAGGGAGGCAGAGGAGGGAGCGGAAGTGGTCTCCACTGCCCTCGAAAAAAAAGCGTAGACTAACGAGGGTTGTATCAGGCTGGCCTTATGGTGTAAGTGTAAGATAGCCCCGCGGAAAAAATGGAGCGGGCCCAATCAGGGTTGCGGGTTAGCCTGATGAGAAGAATATGTGTGGGGGGGTTTTCATAAAGAAGTAGCAGGGAAAGTAGCAGGGAGGACAAGAACGGTGTGGCCTAGGAGGTGACCGTTCGTATCATATTGGGTTTCATTTTGCATTTTATACGATAGGGTGGTAGTCCACCCAGGGATATGTGAAAAATTGATGCAAATTTCTGGAGCCATAACAAACCGTAACACATAAGATCCCACGATCAGTCGATTAGAAAACATCACGAAATATCGTACGAAGTTTCTGGTACCAGAAAACACATGTTCCATATATCTGGTACGATGTGTATATGTATGCTATGCATTTGTTTTGCACATTTGCAAGGTCTTCTCCGACCGTCCAGAGTCTTTTTTCACGCTCTCAGCTGCGGGGTACGCAGGGGGGTCGCCTGTATGTTACGACCAAACCCTGGTTCTCGGCCCAGCCCCGTGGCGCGTGATCTGGGCGTCCAAGTCCCACAGGCTCGCTCTACATCAAGGGATTGCGTTTTGCCTCGGCATCCCGCGCAGGTTAAAAAAAAAATACAGATTCACAGTTTCAGCTTTTGGTTCTACTGCTCTGTGTATTACACCCGCCCTTCAAGCTCCCTGGGTTGTGGCCGCGCTTTAAGCTTCCCTCTTTGTGGCAGTCAGAGACAGCTTGCACTGCTGTGTGCATGCTTCCTGTCGTGCTAGGGACACAATCTCAAGAGCGGTGTAACAAGTTTCGCTTGGGGAAAGACCGTAGATGAGGCCAACTCATATGTGATCATAAAACATAATCATGGAGTTCGCCTTTATGGTAGTCAAACCCACGATCTCTGGCTTATTTTCTAATGTTCTAAACCCTACCGAGGCACCATACAAAAGCGTGCTTTTCGCACACAACACCAACGCCGCCACTGAGTCCTCGCCCCAGAGCACGAATCACGACAAAATTTAGAGAGTTTATGCTCCACTGAGCTAAGAGTAGTCGTTGTTGTTAATGTTACTGCTCTATCAAGAAGCTCCCTCTACAGCGACGCCCCCACGAGCGCTATACGGCATTTACAGTTAGGGGTGCCAATGAACGCGTATTCTAGCCGTTACCGGCCCTATTTATGTCACGAGGCTCAGTTGAAATGAAAAATGATGAAACTGTTGACGTTAAGGCCGTTTCCTGTGCGGCTCGACTTTTGAGCTTCAGATTATGGTCTGATTGATTTTTCGACGACCTAGTTCGAAAATCGAAACAGTCTTCTTACGCGAGAAAACACGGATTTGTTGTATCATACGTGAAGATATTTGAGCAAACGGCAAGACCAACTGCTGTTGTTTTGTGGTCTAGCGCTGGGAAGAGACGCGCCGAGTGCGCTGTGCTGGGCGTAGAACCCAATCGTTCGAAGCCAGGCTGCCTGCCTGTGGTCTGGCGGCGACGCGGCGGGTGCACTCGAGTCGACCTGTCTTGGTATTTTGTATTTTGACTCAACAAAGCATCCGAGCGTTGATTGTGTACTGCTGTATACTGCTGATGTTGCTGTAAAATCTACGAGTACGGAGAGGCGCGCGCCGAGTGTGCTTCCCTTCGTCTCTAGGCCCGAGCCTTCGCCAGCCGACCGTAGATTGGAGACGGAGAGGCCCACCGATCGTCGGCTGCGCGTCGGGCGCGAGCAACGTCGCTGTGTCACCATCCAACTCATCGATCGTGGTGCTGCTGCTGCTTGCTTGCTGCGCGGACAACATGTTGAATTTAGAGCCATGCCATTTTTCGATTTGAAAATCTGATGACCCAAGTCGTCGGATTTTGGCCCGAAATCCGACGACTTGGGGTTTGGGGGTCATCGGATTCTCAAATCGATTTTTTTCCGATCAGATTTTGCAAAATCGGACTGCATAGGACGGTGCTTTCGTTTACGAGATCGAAAAATACGAATCTGAAGCACGAAATCGAACCGCATAGGAAACGGCCTGAGAGAATAAACCAACCAGAACCAGGCAATACCCTCGTCATGATTAACGACTCAAAGCTCCAAAGCTCAGCTTCATTGCTACTCGTACGTTATGATGTTGGACAGCTTCGTTCGAGCTGCCTGATCTCTCTGCTCGTGGCGCTGCTTGCACCTTGAACAGGAACTCCCGGAATAAGCACTCTGTCCGACACAACCCACAGCCCACAACAGGTGAGGCCCAAGCCCGCTTGTCTCGCGGAACTCCGAGCTCAAAGAGATGACTGCCTACACGTCACGGCAGCAGCGGTCCGTGCCAGATCTAAACCGACTGCAGCAGCAGCAAGGAGCAAGCAGTAGCAGCAAGCAGCAGCGGCAAGCAACAAGCAGCAAGCAGCAGCAGCAGCGAGCAGCGAACAGCAAGCAGCAGCCGGCAGTAGCCGTAGGATGACCTAGCGCATGCCCAACGGCGATCGCGCGCACGCTGCTTGGTCGGCTGCAGTAGCAACCATGCCTGCTACTCGCGCCTGCAGCACTCTGACAATTTCACTCAATATTAAAAACTGCAGGCAGCCGCAGCTGACCCCGGACGCCCATGAGCAGTTAGAATTGCAGCCGCAGCCGACCCCGGACGTCGATGACCAGCTATGAATAGCACCAACTAGCTGCGGGAGACATCAGATCTTTGCTGTGTCAGCAGCAGCAGCAGCAGCGGTCATTATGGCTACCTGGTATTGCTCGATACTGGTAGTCTGCCTCTTGACTGCAATCGTACGCATATGCTCCTCTGCCAGTAATAATAACGATTCAATATAAACATGAAAACGGCACTTGTATTTAGGTAGAGTGGTAGGGAATAATGTTGGAAATTAACTACTGCTGGGGAGACCTGGGGGAACGAAAAGTTGTGCATATGATACAAGTATTGTATGTCCGTCAAGGGGGCTGGCGGCCTGGAAGGGCGCCGGTCGCAGATTCGCGTGACCCCAGAAATGTTATTACTAGCAGTAGCGGTGTTGTGGTCAAAGGTGGAGGTCAGACTTAATGCCAAGTCTTGAAGAGTTGAGAGTGCCCCCACGGAGTGCCTGAGGGAGTAATGGACGAACGTTGACAGTGAATCTTCCTAAGGTAGCAGTGTAGGTACTCTGGTTGGTCAAGGGTATATTGTACGCGGCTCGAACAACTTGGCAGTATTTACTAGCCACAGCATCCCGAGTCCAACTGAGTCAACCAAAGTCTTTCCAAGCACAGCACCCAAGCCGACCGAGTCGACCTTGAGTCTTACCAAGCACAGCATGCAAGAACTGACTACTGGTATAGGGTTCGGAGGGTCCGCTTGAAGCGCCAAGGACAAACCCTCCGTGAATTAATACATGTACGATGTTCTTGGTGGTCTCGTGTGAGAGCTCCTCCGCTTTTCTTAGACGTAGATTTGAGCCTTTTTCGCGATATCTCGCGATGAGGTCCACCCGGCTGCACGCAACTCGCTCATCGTGCTCGACGATCCCTGCTCTGCTTACTCTGCAAAGGGCGGCCTCGGCCTTGCGCTACACGAGGCCCACGGGGGTACGTTTGTTGAAGGATGTATTGCCTATTTGTCACAGGCTCGCCATAGGAACGCACGTCGTTTTTTTCTGACAGTCCCGTGCGGGATGATTATCTGTTTTGGACCTTACGAGACCCCAAAAATATCTACCGCATGCGCTCCTTAGGAGCGTGTCGGGAGAAATTATCGGTGTACGTGCCCGTCGGCCTAGATCTAGTACCGGGCAGGGCCCCGCGTGCGCTCGCGGGCGTGAACATGCGGGCGGGCGGTGGGCGCTGCATCAAGGTTTACCAAGAATATGGTGATGGAGAGCGCACATACAAAACACACACGCTCTTTTTTTTTTACACGCCGCTACCTGCATAATCGAAGATTCCGCTTTTTTATGACAACGACGAACCCGGATTTTTATAAGACCAAGTATGTACTACTACGTACTGTACTGCTGATATACACGTACGTACGTACGTATGATACAGTAGTACCAGCACCACAGCAGAAACAGACCTGTGTACCATGGTTTCATACGTGCGTGGTACACCAGTGTTATACTATGACACTATTAATACTGGTGTTTGTTGTTTCTGTTCGTATGCGAGAGGTGGACACACGCCAACTTCCCCAATAAAAGTACGTTGATGGTCGAGAAGTTGCTTTTTTTCGAAAAAAGTGGTTCCGAATTCATTACCGGTACAAGCGTATGCGTATACTCGTACTCGTATTGCATTTATAGTTTTCCCGTGGGCTACATGCAAGATCCAATATTGATTATGTTTTTATGCTCGATGCTGGATTTTACGAACTACTTACCGCTGATACACGTACGGCAAGCATACCAATATATTTAATAGCTTACTGCTGATATACACGTACGTACGTACGTATCAGAATACCTCAGTACCACAGGGTGATATTTATAAGGAATAAGAAATTCGGGAGCCGTTATATTGAAGTTAGTATAAAACGCATCCTCTCCTCATGTAAATAAAAACCTAGCCTCCGTTTGTGAGTGTTTCTCATTAGGTGTCCTGTACTACTGTTGTGCACCCCTTGGCAGTACGGAGTCGCTTTGTTCGCCCTCAGTAGACTACTCCTCGCCGTTACGGGCATTGCGCGTAGCCGCTGGCGGGCGTCAGCCCGCCGCGGCGGAGCCCCTTGTATTATCTATCAATGTGTGTCCACCCCTGGACTGCTGCTACTGTATAGTAATCACTTGATAGTAATGGGGATACTCGTACGAATCTTCGGTCACACGCAGTCTGGTATACTACGTACGTATCAACAGTTTCCGACACGCATAGTGATACTGCTTACACGATCCTTTTTACCACCACTGTCGTATATATACCTGGGCGCGTATGTACGAGTACGCACTTACTACATGTTGCACTTGGGTATGATATGATATAATACGGCGTATGCAAGTACATTTAAATGTTGCTGTTGCTGTACTGCTGCTGCTGCGAATATTACGTACTGCATTCAATTCGCCATCAATCGCATCAATCGTAAATATTCCGTGTGTGTGTACGTACTAATACGTACGAGTACGAGTACAGCAGTCGTGCAGCATGTCAAGATGTCAAGTGTCAAGTATGTGATGCGGAGCGGCGTAACTTGCTGTGTCGTTTCATTTGGCGTTACATTTCGCACAAACATCATGGATCATGGACCATGGACCATGGACCATGGATCACATGGATCATGATATCGTGGATAGACCCGGACTCCCTCCCAAGGCATGGACCATGCGCCATAGAGAGCACGACGATTGGTTGTGTGCTTCGCATGACACACACGAACGACCGTTTGACCAACTCCGGCAATTCCATTCAAACAATATTGATATTTCACGGACGCGCATACACAGGGTTACTAGCTGGGCGGGGCGTCGGGGCGCGTGCCCCGCCCAGCTAGCAACCCGGTGTATGCGCGTCCGTGAAATATTGTTTGAATGGAATTGCCAGGAAGCGGAGTGGGTCAGACGGTCGTTCGTGTGTGTCATGCGAAGCACAAAACCAATCGTCGTGCTCTCTATGGCGCATGGCCCATGCCTTGGGAGAGAGTCCGAGTCTATCCACGATTTCATGATCTGTGCGGTAGCACCCGACGATAATTAATGTAGAGGACGCTGATTTTATGCTGCGTTGTGCGCAAGCACCTGACGAGCACATACACACATACAATGGAGAACGCTGCTCATTGACGTCAGGCAACATTACAAAAGCTGCTGTATGTACATGATGAATACCAGGCATAGCTACTGTACGTACAAGCTACAACGATACATAATACTTCACAGGCGAGGCGGTGCGGAGCGGGTCGGGGCGCAGCCCCGACCCCCGTGCCCCGCCCAGCTAGCAACATTGTGTATGCGCGTCCGTGAAATATTGTTTGAATGGAATTGCCAGGAAGCGGAGTGGGTCAAACGGTCGTTCGTGTGTGTCATGCGAAGCACGCAACAAATCGTCGTGCTCTCTATGGCGCATGACCCATGCCTTGGGGGAGAGTTCGAGTCTATATTCACGATTCTATGATCCATGTGATCCATGGTCCATGGTCCATGATCCATGATGTTCGTGCGAAATGTAACGCCAAATGAAACGACACAACAAGTTACGCCGCTCCGCATCACATACTTGACACTTGACATCTTGACATGCTGCACGACTGCTGTACTCGTACTCGTACGTATTAGTACGTACACACACACGGAATATTTACGATTGATGCGATTGATGGCGAATTGAATGCAGTACGTAATATTCGTTTACAGGCGTACAAGGGCAAGAAGAAGAGTATTCTTGTCGCCACACATTACAAACTTTGCCGCGGGGAGCGGGTCGGGGCAGCGCCCCGACCCGCTCCCCGCCCAGCCGACAAACCCCGTGTACGAGTCAAGGACGCCCCGACCCGCTTCCCGCCCAGCCGACAAACCCCGTGTACGAGTCAAGGATTTCCTCTCTCTCTACGAGTATGTCTACTGTGGAATATATTGATGCGATAGAGTACGTAGAGGAGTGCGTCAGGCGTATTCTATATACGTAGTAAGTACGCAGTAGTAGCAGATAGATAGTTCTTGTTCTTCGAGTACACATCATTGCAGCAAGATGAAGGGGGTAGACCCACTGACACAGACGACACACGGTAGTAGTAGTAGTAGTAGTGCAGTACCTGGTACGTCGTAGGAGCATCCAGCAGCAGCAGCAGCAAGTAGTTCATACTACGATTGATTGATTATTGATTGCGGATTGAATGTCATACGAGTGCTATCACAAAACTTCACAGACAGGCGGGGCGGCGGGGAGTGGGTCGGGGCTTCATACCGTTCACGATGTGGCCGTTGATCGTGGAAAGTACCGATACGTGCTACAGGTAAATATATATATTACTCAGGGTACTCGAACTGCACAATAATAATAGCATTATTGATAGTATACGTACTCGTACTGCTGTAGGACCGCATCAAACGATTACGATGATATCAATGGTGGCAAAGTGTCACTGGGACCCGCGTGCAGAGCAACCCCTCTGCGCGCTATAACTATTTTACCTGATGCCGGTGCTGCACCAGTTCTGAGCGAAAGACGGACCATACACACCAGCATACAGCGAATCAGATATGTATGCCTTCCGCGCAGCCGTGTCCGCCGATGCAGCGAAAGGAGGGCCATACGTCTTCATACAACAGATCAGATGTGCATACTCGTACAATCAGCATCCATCGCAGGTAGCACCGACCAAAACTCACACTGCAATGGCGGACGGTCTTATCAAGTGGTGCATGCGGTGAAAACGTAACACGTAACACTGCTAGGGTCGGAATTAAGGACGATTTAAAAGTCGAAAAAATAAAAAATAGTGCCGTGTTCGCTTGTGATCGGTGACTGTGAAAAAAAATCTTGAGGAAATAAACCAATCCGCTGGGGGAAAAAAAACATAAGTCAGCACTAAAAAAAGCTCTGCATCAAGCACCGACCCTCAGAGTTTTTCTGGCAAAACAAACGCAGCCATGTTCGTATTGTGCTCTCGCTGCTTGGATGTGTGCATGACCAGGCCCGGGACGCAGAGTAGGAGCGTATACACGGAATCCCGAGCGTGAGCAGGTCACGCTTTCCGGGTGACCCTTTGAGGTTGGCGGCCGGCAGTACGACAATGCTACTCCCCCGCGTACGTGGGGATCAAGTCGAAGGCTCTGACCTTGCTTCCTGCTGCTGCATCATACCTATCGTAGTACCCCATACGCACGATAATACAACAGTACAGAACCATGTCTTGGGTTACCAGGATGTACCTCGCCGATAATCTGTGAGGCCGACGGCACCCTCCATATCAGTGCGCCCCACCTCAGGCTCACGTGCAAGTAACTGCTGTTGTGCGTACGGCTTAGATTGACACACGCATCATTCTTTCAGTGGCCACGAGCCGACGGCTGAGACACTGCTCCAAGCTACCGCTGTACGAGTACAAAAATAAATACGAGGACGTGGTACCACTCTGTCCCGAAAAAGTAACCACCGCTTCCTTGAATATCAATCTAGGAAAGGTGTTTATATTTCGGGACAGAGCGGGATGTAAGAAGTATCCTCGTTATATAGTATGCTTCGGTAGTGGTGATGGTGATGTCGATTAGGATCTTGACGACTTTGCCAGTTTCGGTATGCCCGGCGGGGGACCGGCTCTACCGCGCGCCACCCGAACCCAATCGGCGCCGCGCCCGTGCCCCAGCCACCGCACGCGTCAGCCCTCGGTGACACCGGCGAAAAAACGGGCACCAACGCCGAACTCGGCGAGCGGGAGGTGGGGGAATGCGGCGTCCCGGGGATACCTAGCTTCGGCCCCGGGGTGGCGACGAATCGTCAAAAAGCTAGAAATCTCAGTGTACGATGGAGGAACAAACACTGTGCTGTTGTAGCATATGTTGGGAAGGCGGATAGGTGGGTGGGTGAGTGGGTGGGTGGGTGGGTAAGTGGGTAGGTGGGTGCGTGAGCGGGTTCGTGGCTCGGGATCGTTGACCTGTTCTGCAGTTTTGTAATGTGGACTACTGCAGTTGCTGTGTACTCAAAATGTAGGTACTGCTGTGCTGCTGCTGAAGTACGAGGTGGGTGGGTTTATCGGTTGGTGCGTATATCCGTGGCTTGGTGCGTGCGTGCGTGGGTCGGTCGGTCGGTTGTTGGTACGTGGGTGACTGCTTTCGTACCTGTGTGTGTTTTATTTTATGGTATTTGTTTTTGTCCGCTATACCGGCCCCACTCTGGCATAGTTCGGTGTACCCCTATTAGTAGTAGTAGTAGTAGTAGTAGTAGCAGCAGTATGCACCTACCAACCGATCCACCCACACCCACCCACCAACGTACACATCAACCGATCGACACAGGCACCAACCAATCCACCCACCCACTCGTACAACAGCAATGTGAAATCAGTATACAGCAGCACAGCAGTACGTACAGCAGCAGCAGCATCACCAACAACAACAACAACAACAACAGTAGAAGTAGTAGTAGCCCTAACCCTAACCCTACTGTTGTTGCCGCTGCTGCTGCTGCTGCTGCTGCGTTGTTGTTGTTGTTGTTGTTGTTGTTGTTGTTGTTGTTGTTGTTGTTGTTGTTGTTGTTGTTGTTGTTGTTGTTGTTGTTGTTGTTGCTGTGGTTGTTGTTGTTGCTGCTGTACGTACTGCTGTGCTGCTGTATACTGATTTCACATTACTGCTGTAGTGAATGGGTGGATCGGTTGGTGCGTGTGTCGATCGGTTGGTGCGTACGTTGGTGGGTGGGTGTTGGTGGGTCGGTTGGTACGTGCATTACTGCGTTCGTACCTGTTCGTGGTGGCTGGCCCTGTTTTTTTGTTTTGTATTTGTTTGTCTATTACAAGGGCTAGGCGTGGATGCGGGCATGTAGTGTCGATCGAACTGATCTGTGCATTGCGTTACAGGGTGTGGATTGTGGCCAAGTTATGATTTGACATTTTTGTGTTTGTCCGCAATACCGGCCCCACCCTGGCATTAGTTCGGGGTACCACAACTAATGGTCAATATGAATCTCTGTTCGTAAACGTCAAGACATGTTGATGTTCATACATTTACTTAACCCGTCCTTATATTTGTGGACAGAGCGGTATCGTGAACACTCTTAGACCTATGCCAGTGGGAAAGCGATGTTTGAAAGCGATGTTTGAAACATTTCCCTGGAATTTTCAGGCTGAAGATCCGCTCGTACCGCCACTATGGGGAAAAAGCGAGAACATGTTTGATTTGTTTCTTGCTTTTTTTTAAATGGCTGCAGGCGGGGCAATTTGCTGTTCCTCGTTGCAAATCGTCAACACTCTGATGAATATCAGCTCGTGCGATGATAGACCTTCGATCTCGACATAGACTCAGCCCACGGTCAACCTGCGTTGTGTCGGGCAAGGTCACCGAGTGTAGATGACGGCCTCGAAGGTATAAGGTGAATCCATGGTCTACCTATGCCAATGGCAAAGCGATGTTTAAACGCGATGTTTGAAATATGTCCCTGGAATTTTCAGGCTGAAGATCCGCTCGTACCGCCGCTGTGGGAAAAAAGGGAAAACAAATGTTTGATTTTTCTTATTTTTTTTCAAACGGCTGCAGGCGGCGCAATTTACTTTTTCTTGTTGCAAATCGTCTACACCATGAAAAAAATCAGCTCGTGCGACGATAGACCTTCGATCTCGACATAGATTCAGCCCACGGCCAACCCGCTTCGGATCGGGCAAGACCAACGAGTGTAGATGACGGCCTCGAAGGTATAAGGTGGATCCATGGTCTAGGGGGCGAGAGCTTGCCGGCGGCGTCCTACGCTCTTCTCCCAAACCCGAAAAAAAAACTATTTTTTGCCATTTGAGACGGATCGAGAAATTTTGTCATCTGTTTTATGCACACCAGCAGCAAATTGTTTGTTTATTAGACGCCTGGCCAGCGCCCGCCACATATCACCGGCCATCGTGTGAACACGGAGACTCTAGTATGGGTCGGAGCCCGTCACGAGCGCACCGCGTTCAGAATTCATGACGCAGTCATTGGTTTCGTCGATCCATGTCTGTCGTGGACTCGGAATCTCGCCGTTTCGAACTAACATCCGCCTGAGTTTTTCTGAAGCCGATCTTGTCCCAACATCGGCCCCAGAATATTGCCTTTTTTGGGCATTTCCAAAAGTTGGGAATATTCCGTTTTAAGAATCGGTCCTATAGCAACCTTGTTCTGGAAAAATCTGGCGGGGATCTTAGGAATTTAAACTTTTAAGGGTAACTTTGCTTTCCCATTGGCATAGGTCGTCGTAAGGGGCGAGAGCTTGCCGGCGGCGTCCTACGCTCTCCCAAAATCGAAGAAAGCCCTATTTTTTGCCATTCGATACGGGTCGACAAAAAATATCATCTGTTTTACGCACACCAGCGGCCGTTGTTTGTTCACATTACTCCTGGCAAGCGCCCGCCACATATCACCGGCCATCGTATGAACACGGTGACCTTAGGGTGGGTCGGAGCCCGCAATGAGCGCACCGCGTTCAGAATTCATGACGGCGTCATTGATTTTGTCGATCAATGTCTGTCGAGGACTCGGAATCTCGCCATTTCGAACTAACATCCGACTGAGTTTTTCTGAGGCCGATCTTGTCCCAACATCAGCCCCAGAATTGCCTTTTGCGGGCTTATCCAAAAGTTGGGAACACCCCGTTCTAATAAACGGTCCCATAGCAAGCTTGTTCTGGAAAAGTCTGGCGGGGATCTTAGGGATTAAAACTTGTAATGGCAACATCGTTTCCCCATTGGCATAGGACTTAAGCGATAATTATCCCGTACTCGTATGAGACGGCTGTGAGTCACGCTGCATTCGCATTATAAAGCAAGGGGCAACTCGCTTCCCGCAGGATAAAGCCCGACCACAAACGCCCATCTTGCGGTGCAGATACCTAGGCGAGCGGCGACGCCCGGATCTGGCGCCGTTGGCCCGAAACAACGAAGGCAAAAACATTTTAGTTTGGTTTTAGCCCAGATGCCCTTGCTGTTTCTTTCAGGGTTGTGTTGTGAAGGGTGCCCACAAAACCATACCCGGGGTATTTACCCGGGTAGATATTACCCTACAAAGAACTTCTGTAAGTACTACTATATTTATACCCGTACCCGGAACTTCTGTGAGTTATGTACGACATCCATACCCATACCCGGAACTTCTGTAAGTTCTATACGCCCCGTGCCACAATACCCGGGGTGCGGGTACACCTACTTTATACCCGCACGAAAGTTCTGTGAGTTCTGTATGCCTGTGCCGCCTGTGTCACAATACCCGGAACTTCTGTGAGTTATGTACGACATCCATACCCATACCCGGAACTTCTGTAAGTTCTATACGCCCCGTGCCACAATACCCGGGGTGCGGGTACACCTACTTTATACCCGCACGAAAGTTCTGTGAGTTCTGTATGCCTGTGCTGCCTGTGTCACAATACCCGGAACTTCTGTGAGTTATGTACGACATCCATACCCATACCCGGAACTTCTGTCAGTTCTGTACGCCCCGTGCCACAATACCTGGGGTAAGGCTATATACCTCTGTCACAATACCTGGGGTGCCGGTACCTGTTCGGGTTTAGACCATACTGTATCCGTACGGTCATCGAGTACTACTCTATGGGTTTTTTCTTTTCTTTTCTTTTTCGCTTATTTCGCCGCCCAAAGATAAGGATAATATTGTAAGACTGCAACACCTATGCCAATGGGAAAGCGATGTTTGAAAGCGATCTTCGATATGTTTCTCTGGAATTTTCAGGCTAAATATCTGCTCGTACCGCCACTATGGGGAAAAAAAGAAAAAATGTTGGATTTTTTCTTATTTTTTTTCAAACGGCTGCAGGCGGCGCAATTTGCTTTTTCTCGTTGCAAATCGGCAACACCCTGATATAAATCAGCTCGTGCGACGATAGACCTTCGATCTCGACATATAGACTCAGACCACGGCCAACTCGCTTCGTGTCGGGCAAGGCCAACGAGTGTAGATGACGGCCTCGAAGGATTAGGGTGGATACATGGTCTAGGGGGCGAGAGCTTGCCGGCGGCGTCCTACGCTCTTCTCCCAAACCCGAAAAAAAACTTATTTTTTGCCATTTGAGACGGATCAAGAAATTTTGTAATCTGCTTCATGCACACCAGCGGTCAATTGTTTGTTCATCATACGCCGGGCCAGCGCCCGCCACATATCACCGGCCATCGTGTGAAGAACGTGACCCTAGGGTGGGTCGGATACTCTAACGAGCGCACCGCGTTCAGAATTCACGACGCAGTTGTTGGTTTTGTCGATCCATGTCTGACGAGCACTCGGAATCTCGCCGCTTCGAACTAACGTCCGCCTGAGTTTTTCTGAAGCCGATCTTGTCCCAAAATCGGCCTCAGAATTGCCCTTTTCGGGCTGTTCCAAAATTTGGGAACATTCCGTTCTAAAACCGTTTCCTATGCGGTTCGATTTTTGAGCTTCAGATTATGGTCCGATCGATTTTTCAGCGACCTAGTTCGAAAGGCGTAACAGTCTTCTTATGCGAGAAAACACGGATTTGTTGTATAATACGCGCAGATATTTGAGCAAACGGCAAGACCAACTGCTGTTGTTGTTGTTGTTGTTGTTGTTGTTGTTGTTGTGTGGCGCCGCGAAGAGACGCGCCGAGTGCGCTGTACTGGGCGTAGAACCTAAGCGTCCGAAGCCACGCTGGCTGCTTCTGGTCTGGCGGCGACGCGCCGAGTGCGCTCGAGTCTACCTGTCGTGGTATTTTGTATTTTGACACAACGAAGCATCAGAGCGATGACTACTTGTACTGCTGCTGCTGCTGTAAAATCTACGAGTACGGAGGGGCGCGCGCCCAGTGCGCTTCCCTTCGTATCTAAGCCCGAGCCTGCGCCACCCGACTGTAGGTTGGCGACGGAGAGGCCCACCGATCGTCAGCTGCACGTCGGGTGCGAAGCAACGTCACTGTGTCACCATCCAACTCATCGATCGTGCTGCTGCTGCTGCTTGCTTGCTGCGTGAATATTATAACATCTTGAATTTAGAGACCATGCCATTTTTTTCGATTTGAAAATCTGATGACCCAAGTCGTCGGATTTTGGGCCAAGATCTGACGACTTGGGTCCTCGGATTCTCAAATCGAAAAATTTCCGGTCAGATCCTGCATAAGCGGACTGCATAGGAAACGGCCTAGGAATCGATCCCATAGTAGTCTGGAAATTTTTGTCGGGGATCTTTGGAATTCAAAATATGTATGGCAACATCGCTTTCTTATTGGCATGGGTCTAACACTTGCACATGACAAAAAAAGGAGCAGCGGCCATAAAAAAGGTACGAGTATACCTGGCCCGTTTGCGGCCGAAAACAGGTACATACTTAAAATCAAGTCAAAAACGCACTCCACGTGCCCTGCTATTGGTCCAAAACTCGTTGTACATGTTTTTGCCTCTTTAAAGCCCAGGTATACCTGATTTTGTCTACCTCTGATTAACTTTCACCTTATTTTTGTCGTTTTTAAGCCAATCAGAGGCCCTTCATAGTTCCACCCCATGCCCCCTATACAAATGCCGACGTACGCGGAGACCCCCTCCTCCCTTCGCACCTCGCACCACACGCCACTCGAGCGACACACATATCTGCCTGCACACCTCCGCCGAAATAACACGAGATAGAAGGGTCCCCTTCATGATTGTGGTTGACTTGGAATACCAGGAGTGTCGCAAGCTGAGAGGGGAGAATACAGCAGCAGGCGTTCGTTCCTCGTACTATTAATAGCCATCGGGCGAGCACGAAGAACATGAAAAAACTCTTGAAACCGGCAGAAAAAAGAAGGGGGTACTCGTAGCCACTGGGCATTTCACCTGGCAAGTAACACCGATCAGCCCAATCGAGTTAAATAGCTACAGTAGGTTCGTGGGGTGCGTTTAAAACTTAATATTAGCATGTACCTGTTTTAGGCCCCGAACGGACCAGGTGTACCTTGTTTCGGTCGCTGCCCAAAAAAACAAAATATCCGTATGAATAATACCAGGTACATACGAGCTGGGCCAGCCATAAAACGGATTTTCTGTTGTGAGCTTATAGCGCCGCCAATTTTACGAGTTAGACTTAGAAATTTGGCAGAGATGGTCCTGACATACTATTGGAGATGCAAAAAAAAATAGTGTATGGACTTTTCTTGACTTTTAAAAAAACCGGCTCGATTTCGCCGAGATATCCCCGAAAACCCAAAAGTACCAAAAAATCAGATTTTTTACCAGATTTCGACGCTAATTTCACATGACAGCTAAAAAAATCGCCATTCCCGATCAAGCTGAAATTTGGTGTAGACAATGCTTGAGACACAAGGAGGCGATCGATGCAAGTTGCATTGCCGAATTCATCACCCATCAAGAGATATAACAAAAACATGATTATATGCTGAAAACAAGTAATTACGAAAACGGCAGTTTTACTGCGATGCCCGCTCTAATTTTTCACTTTTCGAACTGATTTTTTCACCACGTATTTGAAACAAACATGCGAATGTACTCCGTGTCATCCCTTTTTGTTCTTCTTTTTTTCGGACCTGTTATAACCACTTTTTCATTTTTTTCGGATCGTTGGATCGGTCATACATCCCGAGGAAAAAACAAAAACAAAAAGGGATGACATCGAAAAGGTTGATTGATACTTAAGGAACACCGTGTCAAAAAATCACGTCAAAACACGCATTATTGAGCGGGGCATAGCCGATTGACTGTTCTAGCAGAGTCTTGGCTGGCCCAGTTCGTACGCATTTTAGGTATCGTAATGGTATGTAGTACCAGGTGCAGTACGTTCGCATCGGACGTACACTTCACATATTATCGTACGTATCGTACTCGGTAGTACCAGCTTGCATGCCGTACATGTTAATATACTTCGAAGTGTATATAGTACTGTAGATGTGTTCTGGCGTTGTACCGGGCCCGTCAGCGGTGATAAAGCCTGCCTCTATCAAGAAGTCGTGCCGACGGCTCTCCTGCCTGCCCTGGGTGCCCGCGACAAAGATGCCGTTCGCCACCGTCTAGTGAAAGAGCGTGGATATCCTGGTCCGGCTTGGTCTTTAGTGTGGTCTACTATTAATACCTGTAGCTGTTCTTGGTGAGTTATTTTTGGGCATTTGTCAAAAAGGAGGACACCCCCCATACATCGTGACTAAAGGGGAGATACTACAATGCACAGCCGGCGAGGTTCTCGTTACAAAGGTGGTCATCAACACCAATCCAACGGCCCAGCGCATTCACGGTATACTCATACTAGTAGCCATATACCTGGTACTTACCATCACTGTGACCGAACAGCTCAAAAGCTCACGGCCTGGTACGTACCTGATGTACGCGTGTACGTACACGGCAGTACCGGTACTACTACATTTACGTACAGCAGCAAGCAGTACCAGAGCAGTACTATCCTTTGTTACATATTTACGTATACTCGTATGTATATATCACATATACGTCAATGAGAACCTCATCATGATGCAGGGTGGTCATATATTTTCAACCCTTGCTCTACTTCCACGATTTGTTCAGGGCACTACAGCAGTAGCCAACAAAAGCAAGGCTTATCACGGTATTTTGGCGGGACGGTAACGACGGTAACGGCAGGACGGGACGGTTACACCGTCGTTAAACTGTTCCCGTCGTCCCGTCAAATCCCGTCCCGTCCCGTCCCGCCGACAAATCTCCAACCGTTGAACTTTACCGTCCCGTGCCGTCATCGAAATCTGCCCCGTTGAACTTTACCGTCCCGTCCCGTCAAGAAAATCGCTCCCGTTGAAAATTACCGTCCCGTCCCGTCATGCGCCGTTGTCTTTACCGTCCCGTCCCGTCAAGAAAATCGCTCCCGTTGAAAATTACCGTCCCGTCCCGTCGAGATAATCTAATTTACCGTCTCGTCCCGTCATGCGCCGTTGTCTTTACCGTCCCGTCCCGCCGACAAAACTTGTCTCTCCCGCCAAGATTCACACCTGCCCGTTGTCTCTTTCCGTCATTCCCACCAAGAATCTACGAATTTACGAAAAATGTTTGTTCACACTGGTAGTACATTAAAATTGAATTAAAGTGATACGAATTTACGAATTTACAGAATTACGAAATACGAAAATTCCGAAATATGAAACATCAAAATATCAAAATATGAAATAATGAAATAACAAAAATTTGAATTTACGAATGTACGATGGATATAGTAGACGCCAAGACGGGGGGTGGTAGTGTCGGCTCGCTGGCCACATGTCGGACTGTTGGCTCAACTGTACCTGGGGATCGACACCACCAGTTGTCAAGCAGAAAGGAACAACTTCTCTGCTCTTTCGACAGTCGTTAGCCAACTGCGCACCTCCCTTGGGACTGACAAAATCGAAACGATGATGCTGCTCAAGCTCAACTCGCACTTGATCCCCGGGCTAGCGAAGGTTCTCCAGGATGTAGCGGCGTTAAAATATTTGCCGTCCCGTCCCGTCGTGAAAAATTATATTTACCGTCCCGTCCCGTCGTGGAAAAAAAATCCGTTGAATTTTACCGTCCCGTCCCGTCGTGAAAATCTACCCCGTTGAAATTACCGTCCCGTCCCGTTGAGAAATTGTACACCAACCGTCCCGTCCCGTCCCGTCCCGTCCCGTCCCGTCCCGTTGAGAAATTGTACACCAACCGTCCCGTCCCGTCTCAAACACCTGTTTGGCCGTCATTTTACCGTCCCGTCTTCATTTTTTTCCCGCCAAACAAGTAAAAACAGTACCGTCCCGTCCCGTCTCGATTATCGAGTACCGTGAAAAGCCTTGAAAAAAAGTATACTTACGAGTACGCCTTTTGAGCCATTTATAGGTACACGGCGCATTGCACCCGAGAAAAGGCTTCATGACCCCGCCTAATATTGGGCCTGCGCTCCATCGTACCTACAAATGAATCAAAAGGCCAAGGTACACCTATTATCAGCTATTCAACTTCCGCGTCACCTATTTTTGGCTTTAAGTGTACCTATAAATGGCACGATAGATCACTTTTTTGGCAACTGAAATATAGACAGACGGCCACACCAGATGCCGGGACTGTCAACCAGCCGATCGTACTTGTCAACCAGCTGACCGTACCTGTGAACACAAACGCCCGAAAATACTGTAAAACAGCACAAACGCAGGTGACGCCGAGGACAGGTCACCTAACAAACTGAGGCGTGGCGGCGGTAAAAAGAAGCGTCAATCACCACTACTCGTTTATTAATAGTAATTTGTTGTTAGTACACAGCGTGTCCCCACTACTACTGTACCTCTGTTAAAACCTAGTGTAGGGCACCATGAGAACACGAGACAAGATAAAAGCATCGTATATTCAAAAGAATGGTCGGGCGCCCCGTTTGTTCGACCAATGCCAATGGGAAAGCAAAGTTGGAAATCGATCTTTGAAATATTTGCCTGGAATTTCCAGGCTGAAGATCCGCTCGTACCGCCGCTGTGGGAAAAAAGGGAAAAAGTGTTTGATTTGTTTCTTACTTTTTTTCAAACGGCTGCAGGCGGCGCAATTAGCCTTTTCTCGCTGCAAATCGTCAACAACCTGATAAAAATCAGCTCGTGCGACGATAGACCTTCGATCTCGACATATAGACACAGCCCACGGCCAACCCGCTTCGGGTCGAGCGAGGCCAACGAGTGTAGATGACGGCCTCGAAGGTATAAGGTGGATCCATGGTCTAAGGGGCGAGAGATTGCCGACGGCGTCTTACGCTCTTCTCCCAGACCCGGAAAAAAAAACTATTTTTTTGCCATTTGAGACGGATCGAGAAATGTTGTCATCTGTTTTATGCACACCAGCAGCCAATTGTTTGTTTATCAGACGCCTGGGCAGCGCCCTTCACATATCACCGGCCATCGTGTGAACACGGTGACCCTAGGATGGGTCGGAGCCCGTAACGAGCGCACCGCGTTCAGAATTCACCTGAGTTTTTCTGTAGCCGATCTTGTCCCAACATCGGCCCCAGAATTGCCTTTTTCGGGCTTTTCCAAAAGTTGGGAATATTCCGTTTTAAGAATCGGTCCCATAGCAAGCTTGTTCTAGAAAAATCTGGCGGGGATCTTGGGAATTCAAACTTTTAAGGGTAACTTTGCTTTCCCATTGGCATAGGTCTTAGGTGACCTGTGTTGTCTCCGGCGTCACCTGCGTTCGTACTGTTTGGCAGTATTTTCGGGCGTTTGTGTTTACAGGTACGGTCAAGGCGGGGCTGCAACGCTCTGGGTCGCGCTGTCCAATTACACACAGACAGACACGAGCATATCAGCTTTTATATAAATACTATGATAAAATATACACTACTACGAGCTGGTTCCAGCAAGAGCAGGAACATCTCGTCTTCAGACTTTTGCACCATTAATGAAAACGAGTTGGCAAACGAAATTTGGCAGGGTTGTTCTTCATGACCATACAAAAAAACGACATGATGGCCTTTTTCAAAAAAATATTTTTTTGGTGAAGAGTTACATTTTTAAGATTTATTCATCTTTTTCCGGCAACTTTGACCCAACAATACAGACGAACCACAACGAAAACAAAAAAAAGGCCATCTTGTTGTTTTTTCGTATGGTCATGAAGAACACCCCTGCCAAATTTCGTTTTCCAACTCGTTTTCATTTATGGTGCAAAAGTGATTTCCGCGAAGTGTATTTTTTCCCCGAACGTTTCAAATTTGTTCAATACATTTCCTAGTAATTTTGCAGGCGGTTCTTACCACAGCCTGATAGGCTTGCAGGCAGCAAAAAAGTGACATGGACGTCTTTCCCTTGTTGATGCGATCCTGTCAAGACCTCTAAAGTCGAATTAGTCGGCGTATTGACCGATATATGGCCTGAATACTTTTATATTGGTTTTACTATAGGATTACTGCAGGAAAGCTATCCCCTATGGAATAACGCCTCCCTAAGGAATACCAATTTGACCATATCTCGCGAAATACAACTCGTACGCCAAAAATCTCTTCACCGATGTGTTCCCCTCGGCAATGCCGTCATGTCGATATCTGTAGTGTTCGAAAAAGTATTGTATTCCGTTTTTTATTTCCCGAAGGAGCTATCTTATGCTTCTCTCTGGAACCAGCTCGTACAAGGTTCCCCTTGGGGATGTTGGTCACTTGAAATCCCGGGGGTGTCGCAAGTTGAAAATAGATCGCACATGCTTCATAGTTCTCTTTTTGGAGCAAACCGTAGCATAGACTGCTGCACACATTGTTTAAAGGAAAACACAGTAGCGACGGCCATTCCTAACGAAACAAACGTGACGAGATGATATCGTATCTGAGGGAGAGGGGGCTCCCGGTGTTAAGAAAGTTCAGTTAGGTGCCCAGGCTCGACGACTCATTTTGTTTCCGAAGTCGATCTACGAACTATAGTGTGTAGGATTCGAAGTCGACCCCACGTATTTGTAAACCAACGTGATCTATTGTTCGTGCCAATCTGAGCTCATTTTTCTTGGCACATAATTTATGAACTGCAGGCACCCCCTTTGTACTTCTATACTTGTGTTGAATGGTGATTTGTTATGTCGAGTAGATTCGCGAAGAACAACAACTCGTGAATCTTGCAATTTTGTGATTTGACCTAAAAAAAGCGAAATCCCGATCTACGACATTATGTTTGTCGTGGCTACCAGGTATACTGTTTTGTAGTATATGCGCCCGATGCAGGTACTTCGTGTGTTATCCAACCCAACGGCATATCCAGAGACCGGATAAGGGCATATACAGCTGACTCTGCTGCGTACACCGATTGTGGACAGCAAGCGGCTCCCCAAGGCACTCGCCGGGCGTTGGCGAGCGAGCAGCACGTGGCGGCCTCGAAACCTCGAGGAGAAGGCGGCACAGCGCAACCAAAAACGAAGCAAAATATCCCGAGAATCCAGGCGAGGCCGGGCAGACGACCTGTGAGATTGGCATCTCGCCAGCCGGGCTACACCGGCGGTGCGAGAGATTGAAATATCACAGGCTATGTCGGGATTCGGTCCGTGACTTGAAAATGTATTACGGGCCTGGCCCGGCCCGGCCCGGCCCCACTCGCGCATCACTCGCAACCCTTCTTGGATTGTAAACATTCTTGGATTACAAGAAATGTCAACAACCGTGACATACCTGAAAAGCCACGAATCGTGATATTGTGCTACTTGACGTAATAAATGTCCCGAATCGTGAGTTTGTTTTTTTGTTTGTTTATGTATGTCCCTCAGCAGGCCCTCGCAGGATACTGTTACTACCAATGTCTCGAATCGTGAGTTTCGTTTTTTGTTCGTAGTGGATGACCCTGAGCAGGCCCTCGTAGCATACTGCTACAGCAGGACATATCACAGAGAGTACATAGAATATACCAGGTACGTAGATAGTCTACTGTAATACGGACACTATACATCAAACATGCACACACGCATACACAAGGAGAGACAAAACGAAGCAAAGCAGTGCTTCGTAGCTGTCACAACTATTAATACGAGAACCTGTTGGATCCCCCCTGCTACTCGTAGCTGTCCGGCGCACGCAAACAGGACACCACAGCCGTCACACAGGCCACAATCTAAGCAGCGGCTAATGCGTGTTTTGCAGCTTCTGCTGTAGTACTGCTGTGCTGTGCGATAAACGGCGCGTTGGCTGCTCCGTAGTTTGTAATCAACACTGGAGACATGTACCCGTAAAGCACAGCAGTAGTAGTGATACTGCTGTACCAAACTACTGGTTATCGTTTTATACGTATGTAGATCGGCCTATCGTTCGTAGATAGAGAGAGGTAGATATGATACTTCGCAGTATGAATACTTGTACATATGATACGTACTCGTACATTTCTATGTGTGTGCTCTACGTGGATTCCACAATATAAGGACCAAATTACAAAATTACATAAAATGCGCGTGTAAATTTCCAAGCGTCTCGTACAACTGCTGCTGCTGTACACAGCCCACAGAACGCAGATGCATGCAACATGGTATCAACGACTGCTGTACGACGCTTGATGTGTGCCTCGTTCAATGTCGGTGTGGTCCTTGTTTTCTCGTGCGTGGTGAGTGCTGTGTGTATGCCGTTCACGCCGTGGGTCAAACACGAACCATGAAAGTTCATACGCTGATAAAAAAACCGACGTACGGCAGGTTTTTCATATTAGTTGCGAGGCGGTGTCAAGTCGGAACGTCTCCCCTGAGTTATTTGCCGGAATTCGAGACTATGCAGGCCCACAGCACGCCCCACGGGCCTCGGCCGGGACCCGCACTTGCGCCGTGGTGTACACGCGGGCCCTATGTGTGCCCCACCGCCGATACCGCGGGAAAAGACCGGCGGCCGGACATGAAAAGTGAAAGTATTCCCGGAAAATGTCCATTTGGTACCTAGACATACAATATTGTTACTGCCCTCGATGAAATGCATTCGAGCGCTGTTCTCAGTTTATTTGTTTTTTGCGTCAAATTGCAGTTGGAGTTGGTGAGAGTGACTGTTAGACCCTAGAATGACTTTTTTTAGACGTAGAAATCGCCATTTTTTTGTCCGGGGATCTTTAAAATGGAAAAAAGATTTTTTCACGATCAGCCAATCAGCGATGGGGGAAAAACTCAAATTTCACAATGAAACTCTATTAATATTTCGTGGATGCACATTTCATTATTTTTCCGACGGCGAGCAGCCGGACATCCCGAGCAAAAAATATTTTGAGCTGCTGCGTCACCTACCGGTATCGTACACGAATTGGGTTGCTACCGGGGGCAGAGCGCAGAGCTGCAACACACGGACGCTTGAGCGTGAGCTGGCCGCACTTGACTGCTGTAAGAACATTGAGCTCGATGGCCGATCGCAGGCCAGTGCATCCCCTGTGGACGGGCATGCATCAAGCCGAGGCTTCTAAAGAACCAGCTGGGGAGAGAGAATAGAAGGGAGAGAGAATAGAAGGGCGAAGCTGTGGTGTGCTTTCGTCTCAGGGGCCTCCGCGCGGCTTTTGTTCCGTTCCTTCATCGCCCGATCGCGGATGGACTCGGCTGCGGCGAGACCATCGCGTTCGATGGCAGTCACCTGGCGCGCGACCGCCGAAGCCTCGCGCATCGCTTGTCCTGTTCATTTTAGATACCTATCCATCTTGACCCGACCGACTTTTCTCTTCTTCCCTTTAGTCGTGCTCCCCTACCCGTGTTTTTTTTTTATCCAAAACACGAAATCAGATTTCTTGCAGACAGAAAACCGGGCAAGAGGCTATTTTCAGATGGAAGTTTCTTGACGGTTGCTGAATGAAATCAGTTAGGGGTTGCGTTGCTGTACGCACCATATTTCAACGCAGCGGAACGTTCTAAATGAGTTTACATAAACGTGAGACAAGTCTTTCCCTCGCCCAAAGAGCTAGAAAGATACCCAAAAACATGTTATTCCGCCATTAAAAGCGCCAGATATTAACAATATTGCCGAATGAGCGTTCATCCTCTTCGTTTTCACCAGCCGGAGATGTGTGCCAAGTGTCAGCGTGCAACTGGTCGCCACCTCGGAGATTTTCCTGATATAAAAAGTCCCGTGTAGGTAGTGTAAAGCCAAGTAATAAGACTTTCCCAGGCTATTTTGAGTTTGCCCTGTTAGTTGGATTTTTAAAGTGGTGATTTCGAATATCCTGCCACGTTTTTGGGTCAAAATAGCCCTTCATGCTTGCCTCTAACTGTGTTTCACCAACAGTCTTGGGTTTGCATTCACTGTTAAGCGTTGCGCGTCAACGCAGAAGAACCTTGTCGCCCGGGGAGGGGAGGGGGGTCTTTTGATTGATGTATTTTCGTATTTTCCAAAAGCCTGTTTTCCCGTAGTTACGCTCAAGTTTTCGATCGACCGCAGCGTTTCACCATTGAGCGATAGACGTCAGCGAAGAATACCCTTGTCTGCGGGGGTGGGGCGGGTCTTTTTATGAAGGTTAATGGTCATTTGGGGGTATACCCCTGGTTTTACGGCAATTTGGGGGTAGGGTCAAAAATGCGCCCGCGGAACGCGCTCCCGCGGGCCCAAACAGGCTTCAAACGCCATTCCGAAACCCTGGCAAAATGCCCGAAGCCCATGCCAAGCACGCACCCAATTGTTTCTTTTTTCAGGCACGTCCTTGGGCCTAACGGGACGGCGGCGCACGAGGGAGCAAACGAAGTCCCCTTTTGACCACATCTTGGTGGGGGGGTAATCCCACGTACCTATTATTAATATTAATAAATGTATCTACTCCCCCCGATTGACCGATTGGTTCACCACGTTTAATCAAAACCATACCCCCTTTTGACCATCTGCGACAGCCTCAAAAAAGACTACAGCAGTACGTATCCACGTCACCGTCCAACAGTCCGAATAGACCACGGGGCGGAACATCCAGAACTTGCGAGTAGTCGGGATCGTTTGCCTCCCAAATCTCGGCGGAATTACACATAAAAAACAAATATTTCTAGACGATATGAAGATATCGGCTCTTCTGACAAAACATGACGGGTATGGGAGAAGCAGAACACATACGCGTAGTTGCTCGGCGTATGAATCGTGGGTTGCTGGGTGCTTTGTTGCCGGGTCTGGTTACAAACGCACCGGTACGTGATACGTTTCAGCAGTATTTTTTTTACCTACGGTAATTACGGGTAACACAGGTAACTTATAGCATTACGGGTATCTGTACTAATGTGTGTTGGACGGCAGGCTGGTGTGTTCGAGTAGGATCGCCCGGCAACGAAGCACCAAGCACCCAGCAACCCACGACCCACGACTCATACGCCGAGCAACTACGCGTATGTGTTCTGCTTCTCGCATCACCATCGTCATGTTATCTCAGAAAAGCTGATGTTTTGTCAGAAGAGCCGATATCTTCATATCGTCAACAAATATTTGATTTTTATATAGTTCCACCGATATTAGGGAGACAAACGATCCCGAATACTCGCAAGGTCTGGATGTTCCGCCCCGTGGTCTATTCGGGCTGCTAGGCGGTGACGTGAATACGTACTGCTGTAGTCGTTTTGTGAGGCTGTCGCAGATAGTCAAAAGGGGGTATGGTTTCGGTCAAACGGGGTGAAAAAAGTGGTCAATCGGGGGAAGTAGATGCATTTAGGGGCATTTGACAAAAAGGGGGACACCCCCAATATATCGTGACAAAAGAGGGGACGCTTCCAAGCACCGGCGGCGAGGTTCTCGTTACAGAGGTGGTCGTCAACACCAATCCAACGGCCCAGCCCATTTTTAGACACATATTAACCATCACTGTGTCCGAACAGCTCAACAGCTCACTGCCTGCTACAACAAACATGGTCCATACCCAGGCGAACGTGGTCAGCATGTCAGCATACGTGATGTACGTATATATCACATGATTCCGTGAGTACTGCCTGCATACTATATAAGAGTAGGTAGGACCTGTTTTGTGTGAAACGCACATCTGGTTCAGAATCAATCGTGGTTTCCAGGTGTGGCCCTGCGAATCAATGCATTACATTGGTTGGCGCCCTGTGCCCTGTGGCCCCCAAAAAAAAAAACATACGGGTATACGTATATATGAACGTACCGAAGGATAGTACTTCTCCCTGGTACTGCTTACTGCTGTACGTGTATGTAGTAGTCCCGGTACCGACGTATACGTATACGCGTAGATCAGGTACGTACCATGACGTAGAAGAGTGGAGAGTCTTATAGTACCACGCAGTGAGCTGTTGAGCTGCTCGATCACAGCAGCGACGGTTATTATATGACTATGAGCATATCGTTAATGCGCTGGGGCGTTGGATTGGTGTTGACGACCACCTCTGCAACGAGAACCTCGCCGCCGGTGCTTGGTAGTGTCCCCCCTTTTGTCACGATATATGGGGGTGTCCCCCTTTTTGTCAAATGCCCTATCATAAAAGTAAATGGGAAGTGTTGTTGTATTATTTTACCAGGCCGTCAATATAAGGGACATTTAGATGGTCACAAAATCGTATCACAATAGAGGACCACATTTCAAAGGTTATGTTCTGTAGGGTTTGGATTTAGGGTACAGGTATAAAAGTATTACTCACAGAAGTTCCGGGTATTGTGACACAGGCGTACATAACTCACAGAAGTTCCGTGCGGGTATAAAATAGTTGTACCCTTACCCTGGGTATTGTAGCACGGGGCGTACAGAACATACAGCAGTTCCGTGTACGGGTATGGATGTCGTACAGAACTTCCAGAAGTTCCGGGTACGGGTATGAAAGTGTTGCAGAATTCACGGAAGTTCCGGGTATTGTGCCACGGGCGTACAGAACTCACAGAAGTTCCATCCAGGTATAAAACCGTTGTACCCGTACCCAGGGTATTGTGGCACCGGCGCAAACTCCGAATCGACGGAGGTCGTTGTGATTGCCCCATGCTGGAGATCGACCCTCTCCAAGTCATTTTGAACTTCAAAGTGCGTGATGGGCTGTGAGTTCGACCAAAAATTGGTTGATTGAACTTACAAAAGTTCCGGGTACGGGTTTGAGAGTCGCACAGAACTCACAGAAGTTCTTTGAAGGGTAATAATACCCGGGAAAAAACCCGGGTATGGTTCTTTACGCACCCTACAGAAACAATACAAACGGCAAAGTTTGCGTACAGCAGTAGTACAAGACACCTTATAACAACGGCGGGAATGAGGAGCGTGACAGACGCCTTCAAGTGGTCAAACTCCTAACTGCATTAAGCTACTGGGTTGGATTTTTTTCTATTTTTGCTGTGTTCCGGCAATTGCCGTTGATTGGATCGTTTTGTATTTTAAGCGAATTATGTCAGCACAGCAACCTTTTTTGTTCCATGGGCAAGTGTAGGTTGGTGGGTGTACGTTGTGGGTGAGTAACTGGGTGGGTCGGTTGATCCCTGGGCCGGTTGTCCCAACACCACCCACCAGCATTTCTCGTGAAGCGATGCGCGTCGACGTAAAAACCTTGTACAGGAGTGGATCGGTGGAGTGTCGGTGTTCGTGGTCATTTTTGTTTTTTTCCAATCCTATTTATTATTTTTGCCCTCCTTTTGTCGCTCCTCCCTATGATAGTCGTAACTCAGATCCGGAGTCACAAAGTAGGCTTTTCTCCCCTCCCCCTAGTACGGTTCTTGCCTTGTATTTTTATACCGGGAAGATTTCAGCATTTTCTTCCCTCGTCAACTCTAGCGTCAAATTGTGCTAAGCAGGCCGGAAACGTACGACGTAGGGCATCATGTGTACTTGGCAGGTCAAATACGTACGTAGGTGTACGTGAAATAAAAGGAGTAATATTGACGGCAAAAAAAAAAAATGAAAAAGTACAAGTATAATCGTGTACCAAGGACCAAGTGAGATTCATATATATATACAAGGGGGGCTTCGCCGCAGTGGGCTGACGCCCGCCTGCGGCTACGCACAATGCCCGTAACGGCGAGGAGTAGCCTACTGAGGTAGATAAGTAGCTAAGCTTAGACCATCTATTATGGGAAAATAATTTTTGGGGCCTCAGAACTGAGATTTTAGGCCGAAGATACGCGATTTACTCGGCGGGACGGCCCAAAACACCTGTAAACTCCTCAGGATGCTCCCCGTAGTTTTCCGAGAGCTTTCTGACGTACTTTTCCGTTTTTCCAGGGTCGTAGTTTGACTGTTCGTCCCATTTGCCTGTTCTGACGACCATGATGATTTTTCGCCAAAAATCATCGAAGATTCATTATTTTTGGCCCCAGTTCTGACCAACAATGTTTATTTCTGAAAACTGATTCATTGCTCCAAATATCAAACTACGACCCTGGAGAAACGAAAAAGTACGTCAGAAAGCTCTACGAAAACTACGGGGAGCATCCTGATGAGTCTATCGGTGTTTTTGGCCGTCCCGCCGAGTAAATCGCGTATTTTTGGCTAAAAAATCAGTTCTGAGGTCCCAAAAATAATTTTCCCATAATAGATGGTATCAGGGCGAAAAAAGTGACTGTACTGCCAAGGGGTGTACAGCAGTAGTACATGACACCTAATGATAAAAAACACTCACAAACGGACGCTAGGTTTACTATTTACATGAGAGGAGAGGATGCGTTTTATACTAGCTTCAGTATAACGGCTTTCGAATTTCTTATTTCTTGTAAATATCACCCTATGGTACTGAGGTGTTATGATACGTGCGTACATACGTACGTACGTACGGGTATATGCATGTACAGTAGTAGCTGCATGTAAAAAAAAAAGAGCGTGTGTGTTTTGTATATGCGCTTTCCATCACCATATTCTTGGTAAACGTTGCTGCAGCGCCCACCGCCCGCATGTCCACGCCCGCGAGCGCACGCGAGGCACTGCCCGGTACTATATCCAGGCACACACCGACCACTATCATACTGCTGAACACCACGCACGCATGACTACTGTACAGATATCATCGCATATTTAAAATTACCTGGTATATGATACTCTGTTACTGCTTGCAGCGGTACTGGTACTCATACATATAGTACGTAGCGTGTATATCAGCAGTAAAAGGAGCCGGTACGATAAAATTCCGGGTTGGTCGTCTGCACAAAAAAACGGAATCTTGCATAGTGCGGTTTGCGTGTAGAACAAAAAATCATGTACTGGTTGGTGGCATGTGTGCACGTGACATAAAAGGCATGGAATCCTGGAATAATCGCAGACCCGTGAGACATGAGTTGGGCACGGCCGAGACCGCCCTTGGCAGAGTAGGCAGAGCAGGGGTCGGCGAGCACGATGAGGGAATCTTTGATTATGCATGTACAGCAGTAGCGTGTAAAAAAAAAGAGCGTGTGTGTTTTGTATGTGCGCTCTCCATATTCTTGATAAACGTTGCTGCAGCGCCCACCGCCCGCATGTTCACGCCCGCGAGCGCACGCGAGGCCCTGGCCGGTACTATATCCAGGCACACACCGACCACTGTCATACTGCTGAATACCACGCACGTATGAATACTGTACAGATATCATCGCATATTAAAAATTACCTGGTATATGATACTCTGTTACTGCTTGCAGCGGTACTGGTACTCGTACATATAATACGTACGTGTATATCCGCAGTAAAAGGAGCCGGTACGATAAAATTCCGGGTTGGTCGTCTACTCGTACATAAAAAAAACGGAATCTTGAATAATGCGGTTTGCGTGTAGAACAAAAAGCTGTACTGGTTGGTATGGTATGTGCACGTGACTAAAAGGGCATGGAATCCTGGAAAAATCGCAGCCCCGTGAGACATGAGTTGGGCACGGCCGAGACCGCCCTTGGCAGAGTAGGCAGAGCAGGGGTCGGCGAGCACGATGAGGGAGTTGCGTGTCGCCGGGTGGACGTCATCGCCAGTTATCGCGAAAAGGGCAAAAATCTACGTCTAAGAAAAGCTGTCGAGCTCTCTCCGAGCAGCAGCTGCAATTTTGTACATGTATTTATTTCCATCTCATTTATTATCTTCGCACTTCCGTCTTTCTCCCTCCCCATAAAATGGCGTAACTCAGATCCGGGGTCACAAAGTAGGCTCCTCTCCCTCCTCCCCCACTACGATTCTTGCCGTGATTTTTATCGCGCAGAGGGTTCAGCCTTCCCGACGCTCGTCGATGTTCATCGAATTTTTGCTAACTCACGCTCTAGCGCTTTCCGTTACGAGTAGTCAGGATATTTTTTGCAAGAAAAAGTCCCTACGATCATGCACTCCGCGGGGCTCGAACTCGCGATCTTGACGCTAACCGGCTTCGTGGTTACCTGCTAGCCCACCGGGGCGACCGGTCTCGGGCTGTAGGTTATCGTGAAAAATATGAAACAAAAAAAACAGAAAAAAACATGCGAGAACCGTACTCGTATTATGAGGGCGAAGATAATAAATGGGATGGACAAAAAAAAATGGTACCTGGTATACAGCAGCACCAGCATACCAGGTATGGTGAAATCAACTAAAAGGCTGAAATTGGGCCCTTCAATTAATATTTCATGAGCGCCAACGAGTTGAGTTGATCTGAAGTGTGCGTAAGAAAGCCCTCAGCGAGGGCTTTCGAATGGGACTATGTTTATGTGTGGACTTGAAGTATAGCGCTCGTGGTGGCGTTTTGCACGTGGTGCCGGAAGGCACCTAGCGAGACAAAAATACCCATATCTCGACAACTACGGCGAACCCACAGAAACTAATAGCAGATATCGAAAGCTACTCATCAGGCCGATTTTATTAGCTTGTTTGCAACGCCGAAGACCTTGGCGCTCAACTCGGAATATTGGTAAGATCAGATTGTGAAATTTTGATCCACATCCATCCCCGGTCTGCCTCCCTGCTGAGGTAGGCCGAGGTCCGTAAGTGGACTTAAACCTCGAAAGACCACCCAACCCAGACGGATACACAGTCCCTAGCACCGTTCAGAGGGAGATCCTGAGTCTGGCAGTCGGGAGTTACCGCCATCGTGAGATCAGGGTAACTCGTGACGCAGCCAGCTCGGGTGGCTGCAGATGGGGTTAAACCCTAAAACCCCGGCTTGGACACCGGGGCCATGCAGCAGCAGAGAGCACGGAGAGGGTGGCGGAGTGACCGCACACCGTGTGGGTATGCACCAGAGAGAGGAAGGAGGAGAGTCCAGAGCTGGAGGGTCGAGCCGCTCCGGGATGAGGCTTATCTCTGGTACAACAGACAAGCACCGGGATAACTTTTTTTACTATACCCCGAGAGTGCGCAAAGCAACAGAAAAAAAACAGATAAAAAGGGCACGAAGGAGGAAAAGGAGGGGACGGGCGAAGCGTAGGCTGGCTAGGAAGGCACCACGCATCGCCCGGGAGAGGCAGCAGAGTACACTTGTTAGGGTAGCAACCTGGAATGTGCGGACTCTGGCTGTAAAAGGGGCTAACGGCTATGGGAGAGCCTGCAGCATCCTGTACGAGGCAGCGAGACAAAACGTTTCGGTGTTAGGGCTACAGGAGACAAGGAGGGCAGGCCGAACGGAATTCGCAGCAGCAGGGTTTCGGGTGTTCTGCTGTGGCACGGAGACAGGTGGAACACACGGTGTGGGAATAGCCGTTAAAGAGTCAATGTGCAGGAACTCTGCGTACACCACCGAATATATCGATGAACGCCTTATGGCCATGAGGTTTGAGATAACGGGCAACCGCGGAGCGGTCAACTTCGTAGCTGCGTACGCCCCAACAGAGGTCGCAACCGCCGACAGCAAGCATAGGTTCTGGGAAAAACTTGACAGCCTCGTGCGGGGGATCCCTGCCAAGGAGTGTGTCTACGTACTGATGGACGCCAATGCGCGGACGGGAGAGAGGGTGGATGGAGAGGACGAACGTATCATGGGCGAGCACGGGCGTGATAAGCTGAACGACAATGGCAGGCTACTGCTGACCTTCGCAACGGACAACAGACTAGCAATCACGAACACCTTCTTCCCCACACGTAAGGGTGGGATATGGCACACATACAACGGCGTATCGGGGGACGAATGCCGGCGCATCGATTACATCCTCACGCGACAGGCACACCGCGGCCGAGTGTCCAACGTAGTCGTCGTTCCCCAACCGGTACGCCCAGTAAAGGCGGACTCAGACCACAACATGGTGGTAGCCACCGTCGACCTCGGTGGCAGACTCGCCCACAACCGAGCAGTGCGGACCAAACCGAAACAGCAGCAGTTCAGCCGACAGGAATTGCAGGTCGAAACAGCACGACGGGCGGTGAGCGAGCGGTTCATCCACAACCTCGATCAACAACCAGGTGAGCCAGCGACCACCACAGCGGGGATGGCGACGTTGTTTACCAATGCCCTCCTCGACGCGGCGCAGACAGTACTACCCGAGGAACCGCGGAGACGACGCACGCAGGAGTGGTGTGAGACCCCAGCGACGAGAGCAGCTTTGGAGGAGGCCCTTGCCAAGCGGCGGGAAGCGCGCCGCGCGATGAGGGGCAATTGGACCACAGCGACATGGAGGACCCTCAAAGCAGCATGTAAGGGAGTGACCGCAGCAGTCGAAACGGGCATTTATGCCCACCTCGATAAGTACGTGGCGGAGCTCGAAGCGGTCTACAAGGACCGCGACATGAGAGGGCTGTACAAACACCTTAAGAGATCAGTGGGCCTCAGCGGGAGACAAGCGGGGGGACAGCAGTTCGTCACGGACGAGAATGGCGTGCTGCTCCGGAGCAAGGAAGACATCCTCCAGCGGTGGGCGGGATTCTTCGGCACCCTCCTCAACACCAAGTCCCCCACCCTGAACCCAGACATCGCCGAAAAAGTGACGCAACGACCAGCGACGCGAGCCACCCGACGGTTGGGAGCGGCGCCAGACCTCGAGGAGGTGGAACGGGCAACGAAAGGCCTGCAGAACTGGAAGGCACCCGGCCATGACTCCCTCCCTGCCGAGTTGCTCAAGATCGATGACGACGAACCCGTCGTCCTGGAGCGCCTTCATGCCATCCTCGTCGACGTGTGGAACGGAGGAGAGATCCCGCAAGAGTGGAAGGATGCAACCATCAAAGTGCTGTACAAGAAGGGCGACCGGTCCAACTGCAACAACTTCAGGGGGATCTCGCTACTATCGCACGTAGGCAAAGTCCCCGCCAAACTCATCACCAACCGCCTAAGCGCCTTCTGCGAAGCCAACAACATCCTTCCGGAGGAACAGTGCGGCTTCCGACCTGGTCGATCCACAGTATGCATGCTGTTCGTCGTGCGCCGACTCCAGGAACTAGGGCGGAGAAGGAGAATACCGCTCTACATGTGCTTCGTCGACCTACAGAAGGCCTATGACTCGGTGGACCGAGAGCTGCTATGGAAGGTGCTGGCCAGGGCCGGGGTTCCTGCGGAGATGGTCGCCGTCATCCGCCAATTCCACGACGGAATGCGGGCCCGGGTGCGCATGGACGATGGAGAACTGTCGGACTGGTTCTTGGTCACGCAAGGCTTGCGACAAGGGTGTGTGCTGTCCCCACTGCTGTTCAACGTTTTCTTCGCCGCGGCCCTAGAGGTCGTTATCGTACGATTCAGCGAGGACGATGGTATCATGCAGAACCTAGTGTTCCTGAAGGAGGAGACGGGAGCGGGGACGGAGACACCACTCGACCGCGTACGGAGGGCGGTGTGGGGGATGCTGTATGCCGATGACGCCGGCGTTGTATCGAGGTCCGCCGACGGACTGGCGAGGATGATGACCATTATCGTGCAGGTGTTTGGGGAGTTCGGGCTGACGGTGTCGGAGAAGAAGACGGAGACTCTCCTGATGCGCGTAAAGGACAAGCAGCCAACACCGCCCCCGCCGCCGCTGATAATCGAAGCAGCGGGGCAGAAATACACCCAAACCCTCGAGTTCCGGTACCTGGGCGGCCTCGTCAACGAACATGGCGACCTCACCCGGGAGATCAACTTCAGGAGCAGAGCAGCGTCGGCGTGCGTCAGGAGGTATGGCCCGGAGCTCTTCGATAGGCCGGGAGCACCGTTTCGACTCAAGGCCCGCCTGCTTCAAGCGGAGGCGATGGAGGCACTGCTGTACGGTTGCATGACATGGGCCCCACGTCGCGACCACTACCGACTGCTGCGGACGATACACCACCGGCTGCTGCTGCGAGTTATTGGGTACCAGCGCAAGCAAGGCACCTACCGGCAGCTGTCCTACGCCCAGGCCCTGAAGAGGGTCGGGTGCCAGAGCGTGGAAGCCACTGTCCGGCAACGGCGCCTACTGTTCGCGGGGGCCGTGGCAAGGCAGCCAGACGGGCGATTCCCGAAACGACTGATGTTCGGGGAGCTGGTGGGGGGGAAGGACCCGGGCGCGGGGTGCCCGGAGCGGAACTGGCAGATGTGGCTGAAGGACGACTTCAAAGCGTTCGGAGCTACGCACGGCTCTACGGACGACCAGAGACGTGTCTTCGGAGTCCCGAATTCAGTTTGGGCGGAAGCAGCGAAGGTGAAAGGAGGAAGGCAGTGGTACAAGGAAGTGCTGCAGGGAGCTGAGAGGTTTATGACCTCCTGGCACAAAGACAAGGAGGAGGCTAGCCGAAAACGAGCGACCAAGAGAGACAAAGAGCGCAGCAATAATAAAGAGACGCCAAGAACCAACGGGACGGGAGGGGTGCGGAAGAAGGGCGAATCGGCGAGGAAAGAAAACAAGCGAGAAATGGCGGACCGAGGGGCGCGACATGTGCCGGATTGACTCTCCTGGACTGTTTGTTTGTTCGTTTGTTTGTTTGTTTTTTTCCCTCCCCCCATCGCCGCACCATTGCACCACCCCCTCGGGATGACGTGTCTGTGCTGTTTTTGTGGTCTTGTTTGTTTGAGTGTTTGCTTGTACTTTTGACTTTCTCTTTGTCTTTTTCCTTTCGTTGTTTTTGACCTTTTGCAGTTACACTGCTCGCAGGCCGGGGGTACATCAGTCGCACGGGACCATAGTTCCCTTCCCCCGTACCATGTCTGCGTTTATAATCGGGGTGGAGGACTCGATTTTGTTTGCCTGACCGGCGTGAACCCGGCACGGAACACCCCGGCATTATAGGGGCACCCAGATAGAATCAGGGGGCGTATACCCCCGATTGGTGATGTTGACTTTTCCATTTTTATTTTTACCTTCACATAGCGTGTAGAGGGGAGCGGAGGGCTCCAGGCTATCTGTTTTTAACTGGCTTTGATCGCTTTGCGGACCCTTTGGGTTCCACTTTCATTCTAGTATACCTTTTTTGGGTAAGTTAGCTTGTGACCACGGGAATCGACCGTGTCAAGTGTTGGATTAGTACGGACAGATGGAGGTACTGGATAGAGAGACCGGCACGGTTTTTAATGTGAAGACAACAACAACAATCCCACAAAAAACTCACATATTTTTTTCGTGTTTCATAAAATCGTCACAACTTTGTCAATTCTTAATATTTTGGTACATGTTACACATTTTTGTGATGCCCTTGACAAACTCTACCAGAGTTGTTCGGACGTCCATCCAATTTGAGCCGATGCTCGAGTTTTGAGTTTTCCATTATATAATCGAGTTATTTTTTTGTCCATTCTGAAGAACAAAAAACGACGACAGCTCAAAATTCGGACAACAGCTCAAATCGAAATGAGCTCTGATCAACTCTTGTGGCATTTGTCGAGGGCATCACAGAAATGCACAACATTAGAAAACAACTACGAATTGACTAAGTTATGGCTGTACCAAGATACTCAGCGTTATTGCTGAATCCACTAAACTGTAATTGGTATACAGCAGCAGCAGTGCAAAAATTGAAAACTTGTATAATATACAAGGGGTTTGCGGCTGAAGCCGCCCGATCAATAAATCGAACCCAAGACCTTGACAGCGATGATATATAAGTAGCGATACTTATGGCTGGTAACTGATAACGCCAAACAAGAAGGGATGTGGACGCTTGGCAATGAGACGATAATTGCTCGGCGCGGTTGAAAAACACAAAAACCGCATAGAAACTTGGCTGTTAATAGGCAAAACTCATGGCCTTCGAGGAGACAACTCGCCAAGAAACGCAATACCCCTCCAATGGATAATATACTGCTGGACCCAAGCCGCCAAAAATCCAATCCGCAACATATCGCCATAAAACCTCGCACACCAGTGTAAGAATATTAAATAACAACATGAAGTCGGTCGCCCCCATGGTCTATAATAGTGGAACCCTAGAACGCCACATAACAGCTTGTTTCCGGTGATCTAGTCTCACGTGGGTCGAACTTTTGAGTTTATTTGCAAAAAAAAAAAAAAAAAAAAAACGAAAACGAAATCAGCTGCTGAGAGCGCCTACTGACTCTATTAATAGTAGCGTGGGTAGGCACAAATCGATGCGAGTCGACGACGGAAAAAATGGCTGAAGATTCCTCGCGATGAAAATGCAAGACACGAACCGTAGTGGGGGAGAGGAGCCTACTTTGTGCCCCCAGATCTGAGTTACGACTATTATTAGTAAAGAGAGTGAAAATAAGGGCGATGATAATAAGAGAAAGTGTTCCCGGCGTCCCCGGTGGAATGGCAGGTGAATCTCGGCCCTGTTAGTAGAGTCAATATCGTGGGTTCGAGCACCCCAGAGTGCATGCTCGTGCTCGTATAAATATATACGAAGAGATATTTCTCTCGCAAACACAATATCTCGAGTAATAGCGGGAAGCGCGAGAGCGGGAGTTAGCAAAAATCGATGAAAATCGACGAGCGTTAGGAAGGCTGAATAAACACTCTGCGCGATAAACACGAAGGCAAGGACCGTAGTGGGGGAAGGAGGGGAGAGGAGCCTACTGTGTGACCCCGGATCTGAGTTACGACTACATTACGTCGTGGGGGGGGAGAGAGACATAACTGCGAAGATAATGAATGGGATGTAAAAAAGAAAACAAAAAAGTATGTACGATTTATATATATGTACTGGTATCATGCATACATTACGTAGCGAAATTGATAGCGAACGATGTAAAACTCGCGGAAACAATATCTTGACGGAAAGCGCGAGAGCGGGAGTTAGCAAAATTCGATGAAAATCGACGAGCGTTGGGAAGGCTGCGAAAAATAAACGAAGGCAAGGACCGTAGTGTAGGGGAGGAGGGGAGAGGAGACTACTTTGTGACCCCGGATCTGAGTCACGACTACAACAGCAGTAGGGAGGGCGAGAGACAGAAAGGCGAAGATAATGAATGGGATGGAAAAAAAACAAAAGTACGTATATACGACGCATGTACATACGAAACATACCATACATTACACGGATAAATTGATAGTGAACGGTAAAAAAAAGGCGCGAAGGCTATTCGCAAAGGGGCGCGAAGGTTAAAGATGAACGGAAATTGGTAAAGAAAATTCGATTAGCGTATGGCACCGTAGGCGACGGCGATGGATGACCCAGTGCGCAGAACGGCGAACAGCTTACCGCAAACGCGAAAGCTAAAAGTGAAAAAAACTATACAGCAGTATATATATATGATACTGGTACATCGCTCGCGAGCAACGAGTAACACAAAGCTCAGCCAACGCAACACACAGAGACCACTCCACCACCATAAACACCAGCCGCCACGAGCAAGAAGCTTCTGCTGCTCTTGGTGGATGGTGATGGGGGTGGTGGTGTTGGGGGTGGTTGTGGTGAGGTGAAATTTGTTTTCTGCAAAGCTCTATCTTCTTGAGCCACCATCGCACATTTCTCCACCATCGAGCAAACACACGATCACCATCACCAAACAACGGGACGAAGGCACCACCAACGACCACCCGCCACTACGAGCAACAACAACTTCTTCTGGTGCTCCTGCGGCCGGTGGGGCAGGGGTGGCGGTGGTGTTGATGGTCGTTGTTATGGTGTTTGCTGGTGATGGTGTGCTGGTTGCTTTTTTAGTTGCAGGTATACAAATATGTGTGTTTGACTCTGGTGCTCGAGAGAGCGCGGAGAGTAAAAAAAAAAAAACCAGTGACAATTGCCAATGGTAACGAGGTCGCAGGACAGGCACTATCACCTACGTCGTAGCTTTGCGATCTCGGCACCGCTTTCGACACGAGCAGTACACGGGACGGTGCGCATAAAAAAAGGGCGTCTTATCAGTCTCGAGCGCGTCTAAATCGGTTCAGTGTACGCGTCGCACGCCGAAAATTGCAAAGCGAACGGACGAGGAACGAAGGACAAACCTCAATATTAAGGATTCGGTTAAATCAAGGCACGCTGTGGGCACTTTTCAGACTTGCTTTTTGTCCGTTTGTGTCCGTTCGTGAGCAGGGGTACACCCCCACACGAACACACAACCCCTTATAGAAGAGCATCTATTGAGGCTCGTCGGGCTAGCGCCCTCCTCGCCCCAATAGCTCCTCATTATAAGAAACATGAAAGCTGGCCAAGGCTGCATTTATTATTCAAAAGAGGGGTGGTTTAAACGCTTCAACTTCAATATAAAACGACTTTCGAATTTCTGATTTCCTCTTAATTATCAGACTTACTTGTTTTTTCACTATTAATACGGGTATTAAAAGCCTGTTTATAATTTCGTATCCTGTACTGTTCTCGTAAAAGGGCGACAAAAACATTTCACCAAGAACAGCTACGACCCAGCACCACGACATCCGCGCTCGTTCACTACACAGTAGTGGCGAACCGCATATTTGTCGCGGGCACCAAGGGCAAGCAGGAGAGCGGTCGGCACGACTACTTGATACATGCAGACTCCATCACCGCTGCCGGAATTTGACGGGCCTGTTGCCCGGTAGAAGGCCAGAATACATGTATGTATGTATGTGAAGCACTGCGGTATACACATATATACTTCGAAATATATTAACATGCCATAGATATACTCACAGATATCTCGCCCAGGGATTCCCCATTCCTGTACTCTCAGAGCTCCCACTTCGACACCGCCTCGTTTCCATTACTTGGAGCTTCCCTCTCTATATTTTTTTCCTATGGTATCATTTTGTTCGCGAGAGCCTTTTTATTTTTCGGTTTTGGGTTCGTGCGTGTACCGAGAGAGCACGGCAGCGCGGGCGAGCCCTGCACCATCGCGGGTGTGGAAGGGCTCTGGCCAGTAGAGGGGGGGGATGGAAGGAGCGCTGTTGCCTTTTACGTGGCTAGTCGTGGTGTGTCCATCGAGACACGAGGGAAGCATGAAGGGGCTGTGTCGGCTTGCTGGTGTTGGTGCTAATCCAGTGTGTCCAAAATTATAAGGATCGTTCCTTTCTGTAAAAGAATATTCAAGCGGTGCTTATTTTTCAACCAAATATATCCACAAGAGAGAGACCCAGGCGGTTTGAACACCATAATGCTAGAGCGGGCGAACGAGGGACACGGTGAGCACCGGGCTTCACGCTAGGCAGGCCACGGGGCTCACTGGGGCAGAGGGGCAGTAGAGCTCGACCCGGACCGAATCGATGGCGAGGTGATCGCGGTGGGGCAGACAGCATCGAGGGTGACAGAACGTGAGAGTCGTTTTAACTTTTTTGTGTTTTGAGCGGCGCAATCACGATACGGCTGTATGTCATTCGAATTCGAAGTCCTACGACGTACGATACGAGTACTGCTGTTGTTGTTGCTTGCCGTTTTGTTCGATTACGAGTACGAGTACAAGTTTAATACGAGTACGAGTCGGGTACGAGTAGGAGTACGAGTACGTATGCACGTCCTTCTCAGTTTTGTGGATTTTTTTGTTCTTCATACTTCACAACTTGGCGATCGTGCTGGTGCTGTGCTTTTTCTCTTTCATACAATAGAGTATATACAAAGTACGAAGTACTACGTACAGCAGTAATACTGTTGTTGTATACAACACATACTCACAAAAAATGCACATCTCACACCCCCACAGCAGACAGCGCAGCGCCTTGCCGTGAGCCGTGTTGCTGTGCTTGCTCTTTCGAACGTACAGCTTTGTCGTCCTGGAGCATTGGAGCTATTGAGCACCCCAAGCATGTTCTGCATGTATGTCAAGTCCGCCGTTTATTTGGTGCACCATGAACCTCTTGGTGCCTGCACTACATCATGGGCCTCTTCTGTACCCATTTTCTTGCGCAAACGTAGCGGGCGGCGTCAACCGCCCGCGAAGCGGAGCCCTTGTAACCTGGTACTACCGAGTACGACATTTACAATGTGATACGTACGTACGGCGTGAACCTACCTGGTAATACGATTACGATACGTACAATACGAACGAGTATACACACATCCGTAATGCATATCATACGGATAGTATATGTTTTTGGTCATACACACCTGTTACACAGTTTGACATCATCCTTGTCTTTGGGCGGTGAAATGTGCAAGAAAATGAAGGAGATCCATAAAGTGGTACGATAAGACTATACGGGTACAGTATGGTCTAAACCCGGATAGGTACCGGCACCCCAAGTATTGTGACAAAGGTATACCCTTAACCCGGGTATTGAAGCACGGGGTCGTTAAGAATTTACGGAAGTTCCGGGTTCGGGTATGGATGTCGTACAGAACTCACGGAAGTTCCGGGTACGGGTATGGATGTCGTACAGAACTCACATAAGTTCCGGGTATTGTGATACAGGCGCACAGAACCCACAGAAGTTCCGTGCGGGTATAAAATAGTTGTACCGATACCCCGGGTATTGTGGCACGGGGCGTACAGAACTTACAGAAGTTCCGGGTACGGGTATAAATGTCGTACAGAACTTACAGAAGTTATTTGTAGGGTAATACCCCGGGGTAAATACCCTACAGAGAACTTTCTGTGAGTTCTGTAAGGGGTATATACCCGTACCCGGAACTTTTGTAAGTTCTGTACGACCTTCATACCCTACAGAGAACTTCTGTAAGTTCTGTACTCCCCGTTTCACAATACCCGACGTACCGGTACAACGTGTTTGTACCTGCCCGGAACTTCTGTGACTTCTGTACGCCCGTGCCACAATACCCGGAACCTCTGTGAGTTCTCTAAGGGTTTTATACCCTAACCCGAAACTTCTGTAAGTTCTGTAAGACATCCATACCCGTACCCGGAACTTCTGTAAGTTCTGTAACACCTTGGGCACAATACCCCGGGTAAGGGTATTCAGCACAATACCCTGTGTGCCGGTACAGACTATTAATAGGGTATCGTTGAGGATGTCAGGAGACGGTCAGTCGAGGGAAAATGGGCATCGATCAAGGGTGTGGATTCGAGTGTTCCACACTAAAACCTAGTATTTTGGCGTCAGTCAAAGATAAAAAATGAAAAATTGCCGTCAGTCAAGGGGTGAAAGTGCCGTCTCCTGACATTTTTTTAGGAGTGATGTTATGCATTCTGTGACAAACACCAAAAACAAAATCACGAAATTAAATTACATTGTACAACCCACCTCGCTCACAACCACGCATGAACCGAGCACACAAGTACGTGGATTTTGATTTGGGGGGTAAATCTATGACCGCGGAAGCCATTCCCATGAAGTTGGAACGGTCCTGACCGTGAAAATCGTGAAAGACAGCAATAACAGAAAATAGCTACATTGGTACATGCATGGTATATAGGCGTTAGTACCGGTGTAGTGTGTCATGTTCGAAGTACACCAATCGCAGTATGTCGAAATGCATTTTTGTATATATTTTGAGGAGTACATTTGCAGTTTTTTCGCCTCCTTGAGGTGGGTATTTACCAGGGTATCACCGGAACTTCTGTAAGTTCTGTACGCCCGTGCCTCAATCGGAACTTCTGTGAGTTCTGTACGCCTGGGCCACAATCGGATCTTCTGTGAGTTCTGTACGCCCGTTCCACAATGAATACCCGGAACTTCTGTAAGTTCTGTACGCCCGTGTCACAATACCCGGAATTTCTGTGAGTTATGTGCGACCTTCATACCCGTACCCGGAACGTCTGTAAGTTTTGTGCGACCGAGCCACAATACCCGGGGTACTGGTACAACGTGTTTATACCTGCCTGGAACTTCTGTGAGTTCTGTACGACCGTGCCACAATACCCGGAACTTCTGTGAGTTCTGTAAGGGTGTAATACCCTAACCCGGAACTTCCGTAAGTTCTGTACGGCCTTCATACCCTACAGAGAACTTCTGTAAGTTCTGTACTCCCCGTTTCACAATACCCGGGGTACCGGTACAACGTATTTGTACCTGCCCGGAACTTCTGTGAGTTATGTATGCCCGGGCCACAATACCCGGAACTTCTGTGAGTTCTGTAAGGGTTTTATACCCAAACCCGGACCTTCTGTAAGTTCTGTAAGACACCCATACCCTGACCCTAAATTCACAAACCCTACAGAACCTGACCTTGCAAATTTCATCCAGCACTGATCGTAGAGTCCCTTAAATGGGGCTACCTACTGCTGTATTCGATTATTTCAAGCCTCTGCTAAAAGGGAACACGTTTCGATCATGTTCCCGAGTGCATTTTTGTATGACGTATTGTAAATTCGTGTTCATTTGTGGTCTCGTGTCTGTTCCACGCATCATAGGAAATATGTGGTAAGCTGGGGCCCGCACTGTAGTTATGGGAAAAAAAAACAAAAAATATGTAGTTAGATTGGGATGCATTGGGAGAAACAACTCTGTAGTAGTCTTGTGGTCTAGTATTAGGAAGCACACGCGGGCACTAAGGGGGTTCAACATAATGGAACAACAAGAGTGGATGAAAGAAAACTGCTCCATCCCCTCAGTGGGCTTGGAGAAAGGCCTCGGAAAATCTACTACGAAGTGAAAGATGCGGAGTACAAAAGCGGTGATTAATTGCATGGCGCTCTACACCGGCCTCGAAGGACCCACCCCCGCGTCGGCGGAGGCGCCAATCCAAGACCTGCAATTCCCGAAAGCGCGCCAGCTAAGCGGAGGAGCGATGCTGGTCATCAGGTCGTTCAACAAGACAACTGTCAGTGAGAGCGCACGATCAATGGCCGTTCGCCGACATTTTGCGATTGAACACTGCTTCAAGACAACGAGGTAAGCTGCGAGCTCAAGCGTGGCTTAGTTGTCCTGATACAATGCAGGGTTGAGGGCGATGCACGCGCTTCATAGCACCACATTCGCCTGGTACATCGCGCGTACTTGGGTGGCATTTGGGATGCCGAGATGTTGGTTTTCTAAGGAGAAGCGGCTTCGGGGTACTACTAAATGTACTGTCTCGTAGCTGCAGAGGGGAATCAAACGCTGAAAGCAAGGTACAGTTGTACAGTAAGATCGAACCCACGCGTCTTCAAAAAAGAGACCTTCGCTCATATCGTCTGACAGTTTCCCATCATAGGTTGCCTACAATGCATGTATGGATCAGAGCCTAGGACGCCATATGCCTACGTTGTAGACCGGATCAAACACTCCACTCAAATACCACGGTAGACAGAGGCGGTGAACACAACAAGCATAAGCCACTGTATAACGATGGCAATAGCCCTTCCGAGCACACCAACGATAAGGTACCAGGGAAATTACAATGCACGGGAGTACGGCGGTACTATTAATAGTAAGCCCTTTCAATGAACAACGGAATCAAGGGTTGGTTATCACCTGGTACATATAATGAGCGTACGGTGTGCTTTGAAATATACGTTAACGCGAAACCATAACCAGCTTTCCCACGACAAGGACCTTAAGGTACGGCAGCCTTCCACTGAAAGTATGGGTATGAGGCCATCAAACGTCCCAGGTGATAAAAGTAACACCAATACTAAGATAAAAACAACGGACAGAAACTATGGGTGATATCACAAGCAACGGCTGTATGCCCAACCCAATACTTTCATAATGGTAGAATACCTTAGTAGTTTTGATGTCTAGTACCGGTATATGGAAGCACACGCGGGCACCAAGGGGGTTCAACATAATGGAACGAGAGTGGATGTACGAAGGCTGCCCCATCCCCTCAGTGGGCTTGGAAAAAGGCCTCAAAAAATCGACTACGAAGTGGAAAGATGTGGAGTATAAAAACGGACCATCCCACACACCCAACTTAAATATACTATACTCAGACATATGCCAATGGGAAAGCAAAGTTACCCTAAAAAGTTTGAATTCCTAAGATCTCCGCCAGATTTTTCCAGATCAAGCTTGCTATAGGACCGATTCTTAAAACGGAATATTCCCAACTTTTGGAAAAGCCCGAAAAAGGCAATTCTCAGACCGATGTTGAGACAAGATCGGCCTCAGAAAAACGAGATTTCGAGTCCTCGACAGACATGGATCGACGAAACCAACGAATGCGTCATGAATTCTGAACGCGGTGCGCTCGTTAAGGGCTCCTACCCATCCTAGGGTCACCGTGTTCACACGATGGCCGGTGATACGTAGCGGACGCTGGCCAGGCGTCTGATAAACAAACAATTGGCTGCTGGTGTGAATAAAACAGATGATAAAATTTCTCGATCCGTCTCAAATGGCAAAAACAACTCTTTTTTTTCGTGTTTGGGAGAAGAGCATAGGACGCCGCCGGCAATCTCTCGCCTCCTAGACCGTGGATCCACCTTATACCTTCGAGGCCGTCATCTACACTCGTTGGCCTTGCCCGACCCGAAGCGGGTTGGCCGCGGGCTCAGTCTATGTCGAGATCGAAGGTCTATCGTCGCACGAGCTGATTTTTATCAGGGTGTTGACGATTTGAAACGAGCAAAGGCAAATTGCGCCGCCTGCAGCCGTTTGAAAAAAAAAAAGAAAAAACTCAAGCAATTTTACCCTTTTTTCCCACAGCGGCGGTACGAGCGGATCTTTAGCCTGAAAATTACAGGCAAATATTTCAAACATCGATTTCCAACTTTACTTTCCCATTGGCATAGGTCTCAACCAGGAGCATTCCCAGAAATAGCATGCATTTATGTCATTGGCATCTAGGTTGTTGTCCTCCATCGGGCATCTAGGACGATGATCGCAGGAGGGTGATAATCAGGGGTGAGTCTCCAGCAACGGCTGGAGGCCTCATTCCAACCCAATACTTTCATAATGGCAGAATACATCAGTATTGGCTCACGTGGGGGAGCTGCGGAAAGAACGAGACCCTGGGAGAGGAAGAGAGGGACGCCGGGTGAGAAAGGGAGACACGGGTAGAGCGAGGCAGGGATGGTCCATCACTCCAAAGGAGCCGAGGGGAAAAGGTGGCATAACAAGGGCGCGAGTAGGCAGTAGACGGCCGTAGAGTTTCATCGCGCGTGTGTTTTTCAAGTTCGACGTCTGTCTGGGTGGGGCAATCCCAACACGATGCCAGTCCGGCCGCCAATAAAAGGTACATTTAGATGGTCACAAAATGTACAAATGCACCTAATTTTTACGAACAGAACCACGCCAAGCGAAGTTCAGAACAGACCCGGAAAGGCAGCCCGGCGAGGCTGGAGAGAACAAACACAACATCACCCAGGCAGCGCCAAACGAGCTGTAATGTGATGAATGGAGAGGGTCTGTGCGGTCGGGGGGGGCGAGTCAGATGAGTGATTTCGCAAACAAAAAATTCGAGGAGGTGAGCCTCTTGTGGGGGGAAAAGCAAGTAAGACAGACAGATAGACAGATTTGAATTCCCAAAATAAAGACCCAGTTTAGACAAACTGAGAATAGATAGATAGATAGATCGAGGTATTTTTGGAAGCTACGATGGCTGGTGGTCGAGGTACACCCTTCGCGCGGCGCGGGAAACCTCAACTCCGAACAAAGGGAATGGTAGTATCACATACACGTAGTGTGAAAAAGGTAAGAGACCCACGAGGCAGATACAAAGTATACCCACTGCTGTCTCGGGGAGTGACCACACCAGAAACAAAAAAATAATTCGACGTTGTGTCAGTCGTATCCAAGAAGGGTCGTCCCAAAAGTGTTTAATAGAATATAGGATCCAGCCCACCCTTCATGCGACTCGCTGAACACCTAACGGCGCTTGGTGGAAGCAAGACGTCTGCCTGGTTGGTGGAAATATTCTCCGTCCCGGCATTGTAAGCAAGCGAGGGTATACGGTCATACATACGTACGACGACGGTCATGCACGACATAAGTACATCCCCCTCCCAAACGCCAAAACATATCACAGAAGAAAACAATACATGGACAACAACGCCGGCAGCATACAAAGTATTCTCAGAGAGCAGGTGAAACAAGATAACCCAATACAACCGAACAACAATACAACAATAGCTTGGCTGTCGCTAGGAACTCCGGTAGCAACAGGTTAGTAACTGCCATCACTGTGTGCCGGGTCTCCGTCAATCGGTTGTTTTAGTCATCTCGAAAGATATCCCAATTTTCGGGGGCCGCACAAATCGGAAGCCCGCATTCGCTCCAAATGAAATAACAAACAAACCAAAACATGTACAACAACGACACTAACCTGTACTTAAACACGCGAGGTATATCCTTTGGGATGTACTCCCTAGCCCTACGCCCCAAACAAGGAATGCACACGCACCCAAAAAGGTGGCTTTGATTACCACATCTCGACCCGGTAGAATGACGGGTGAAACTCGTCCCTGTTAGAGTCAAGATCGTGGGTTCGAGCCCCCCCGAGTGCATGCTCGCAGGGGCTTTTTCTCGAAAAAAAAATATTGACTAGCGGAAAGCGCAAGAGAGTGAATTGGCAAAATTCGATAAAAATCGACGAGCTTTGGGAAGGCTGAACCCTCTGCGCGATAAAAACCAAGGCAAGGACCGCAGTGCGGAAAGAGGGAGAGGAGCCTACTTTATGACCACAGATCTGAGTTACGACTATGGAGGAAGAAAGACAGAAGTGCGAAGATAATAAATGGGATGGGAAAAAGAAAAAAACGCTTGGCTTTTGCTCTCTCTCCGTGTCGAGAATAAAAATTCGAAATTTCGTCCGAGGGGATGCAATACCTTGCGTGTTACACGGCATGAAATACAAGCGGAAAAAAAAAAAAAAAAACTAACGCGAACACATCGCACCTGCGTCAAAAGGAACTCCCCCATCCCGTTAAGCGCGGTCCGATTAGGCGAGAAAACCGCCCCCCCCACCCGCGCACAGCCTGCCCCGTCATTCGCTTCAAGGCGATACCCTCCTTCCCCGCTCCCTTCATCCAGCTCACGGTGAGACGCCATTTCCATGCGTATCGGCAGATTGAACCAATAAAACCCAATATCAGTAGATGCGGGTATATCCGAATGTACCAAGTAGTACAATCAGTCTCCGGCAGAATATGCCAGTAAAATCGGCCCCTGCTGATATCGCAGAATTGGTCAGCAGATTGAACCAACACCAGTATGTACCAGTATGCACCAGAACAACCAGCGCCCGCTTTCCCTGTAGAATCCGTTCTATATGGGAGACCAGTAGAATCGGGCCTCACTGCCACAGCGCCGTCCCCGATGCCCTTCCCCACTTCCAGGTAATACGCCGATCAGGGTTTTGGCGTTCTTGAACGAAATAATGCCCGAAACAACACGCCCGAAAACAATCCTCAGAGGGTAAAACCACCTTCCAATATGATATATCCGAAGGGAACCCCAGTAAACGCTTTACCCAAACGAAGACCCTAATATAAATACAGGCGTTTTACAAATGGAAACGCTAAATCAGGCGTTGTCTAAACAAAACGCCTTACGGTGGGCGATTGGCGCTAAAAAAGGCGCAGTCTGGTTAGAACCGTAAAACACCGATACAGGCGTTAATCAACTTCGGAGCCCTAAAATAGGTGTTGTCCGATTTGGAAGCCCAAAATTGGCGTTTTCCAATTCGGAAACCAGAAAACGCGGTTGTCCAATCGTATATCCTCGAGGGGATGAATGGACAGAGGGATGGGTGGATGGATGAATGGATTAATGGATGGACCGATGCCCCCTCACGACTTGAATGCAGACAGCAGATGGACAAGCTGCTGCAGCAGCAGAGGCCAAAGAAAAAAAAGACCAGTCGCGAGGCCCGCGTGCGACGTTTGTAGTGAAAAAAAAAGCACAATAAGAGGATAAAAAAACAAAGGAGGAGGACAAATGAAGGGCAATAGAAAGAGAAGAGAGGGGCAAAAGACAAAATGACGATAAAATACGCATACAAGACGGACAAAAGCCGGAAGACAACAGAAGGGCACGAGGAAAACATGCAGGCAACAGGACAAAATGAAGGGATAAAACACGGATAAAAAGAAAGAAAACACGAATACCGTAAGGACAAAGAAGGGGCCAAAAGACACAGAGCGGAAAAGATAAGGACACAAGACGGATACAAGAATGGTGCGAGGACAAAACAAGGAAAAGCGAAGGGGAGGGAAGGGAAGGGGGGGGAAGGGAATTGAATAAGACAAACAAAAAAACGGGGAGTTAGTCGAAATGTACCAGAGATGAGGAGATGTAAACAACAGAGAGGAGTGAGCCTGAGGGACGGGAAAAAACGCAACTAAAAAAGGGAACACAAAACTCCGCGCTGTCCGGAAATGACGCGCCCTATGTGCAGGAGCAACCTGCGAAAGTGTTGTGCAGGAGCAACCTGCAAAACAATTTGTGCAGGATGCCGGTTTTAATGGGCGGGGCTGGCCTTTTAAACCGCATGGGTCGACGGACAAGGAAAAAAATGACACACACAGCCTGCACATAACTTGTATCAGGTTGCTATTGCACATAGGGCGCCTCCGGAAATGTACGGGCCAATTGGATATAAAATACGAATAAACGGTCTATCAAATTTAGGGCAGAGTGGTATACCGACCGCAGGGCACACATTAGACGTTACACACTAGTATTTTATTCTACGATACAACTACGAGCATGCAATTTCAACTTCAACTTGGAGTGCAATCTACTCGTACAACTTGAACAACAAATGCAAATACAAGCGCAGCACAAACGCCACTGTGATACAAAATAAATGCGCGAAACGACTCTCGAGCATACTGACAATACCAGACCGGCCGTGTTGCATGGCTGTCCATACAACGAATATCGGAGAGGGTGAAAAAAAAAAAAAAAAAAGCACCGGTTTGTGTATACGTATCAATTTAACTCATTTTGCACATGTCACACATGAATCAACGGGAAGGGTACAAAACGCCGAGCGATGCGTCCATCGGAATATCTCGGGCAGGATCTTACTCAATCCACCAGCAGCAACAAAACACAGCAGCACCGAAGCAGCAGCAGCGGTCATCCCTAGCCCTCCTGTGCAACGGCGTGCAGCTGGGATCTCTTGGTGGTGTTCAGCGTTGGTGCTGTGCTAGAGACGAAGGGAAGCGCACTCGGCGCGCGCCTCTCCGTACTCGAAGACTTTACAGCAGTGGCAGCAGCAGCAGTCAGTCAGGCTGTCAGTCAGTCAACGTGCTGGGCTTGGATGCTTCGTTGTGTCAGAATACAAAATACAAAGACAGGTCCGCTCGAGCGCACTCGGCACGTCGTCGCTAAATCAGAGGCAGCCAGCGTGGCTTCGGACGCTTGGGTCGTACGCCCAGTGCAGCGCACTCGGCGCGTCTCTTAGCGGCGCCAGACCACAACAACCGCAGTTGGTCTCGCCGTTCGCTCGAAGCTCTGCACATGAAAAAAAGGGGAACTGTCATTTGGGGGTATACCCCCCTGATTTTTCGGCCATTTGGGGGGAATAGGTAAAACGCGCCGGCGGCGGGCGCTCCCGCGTGCCCAAACAGGCCTCAAATGCAATTTCGACGCCCTGGGGAGATGCCCGAAGCCCATGCCAAGCATGCACACATCTTTTTGTTTGTTTCGGGCACGTTCTAGGGCCTAACGGGACAGCGGTGCATGAGGGGGAAAACGAAGCCCTCTCGTTGACGACATGTTGGGGGGGCGGGTGTACTCATGTTGTGCACGGCCGTAGTCGTATGACCATAGACCCTCGCATCCCTACAATGCCGGGACGGAGCGCGTTGGGTTTTCACCAACCAGGCAGACATTGCTTGCACCAAGCGCGAAACGCCGTGAGGTATTGGGCGAGTCGCATGGAGGGTGAGCTGCATCCTGCTAAGAACCGCCTCTGAGGCGGACTTGCATATGGACGACAGCTTCAATGAGTTAATTTAATTTCTGGTGTGGCCACTTCCGGAGACAGCAATGGTTTTTACTATGTAACTGCCTCGCGGACGCCTTACCATATTAACACTAAGTGATACGACCATTCCCCTTGTGCGGAACAAAGGTTCTCCACCCCGCACAAATGATCTACTCGACCGCCAGCTTTGGTGACCGCCAAAAAAAAATAACCAAAAAAAACGGCACCCTGGTTGTCTAGCTCACACCAGCGAGTGGCGTGTTTTACAGCGTCGTTGCCAACCGACGCCAACCCAACCTATGAATATAGGGAGGGGGGGGGGAAACCACACGTATCTACTAAATGTATCTACTACCCCCAATTGACCACTGTTTTACCCCCATTTGACCGAAATCACACCCACTTTTGACCACCTGTGACAGCCTCAAAAACGACTTCATCGTAAGTATCCACGTCACCGCCCTACAGCCCGAATAGACCACGGGGCGGAACATCCAGAACTTGCGAGTAGTCGCCATCGTTTGTCTCCCGCGAAATCTCGGCACAACTATGCAAACCAAATACGTATAGACGATATGAACATATCCGTTCTCCTGGGAAAACATGATGGTGATGGGAGAATCAGAACACATACACGCATGGGTCGTGGGTTACTGGGTCCTTGGTACTTCACACGCATGGGTCGTGGGTTGCTGGGTCCTTGATGCTTCGTTGCTGGGTGCTAGGTGCTTGGTTGTCGGGTGGGAGGGGTCCTTGGGACACGAGCAACACAAAACGCAACAAAATCGACATCGAGGGAAGGAGTTGATCCACCTGACTATACCGTCAACGCCGTTAGATGTCTGTGCTGTGCGTTGGATGGCGGGCTGGTGTGTTCGTGTACGCATCACCCAGCAACGAATCACCATGCACCCAGCAACCCACGACCCATGCGTATGTTTTCTGATTCTCCCGTCACCATAATGTTCTCTCAGAAGAATTGACATTCTCATATCGTCTACCTGTAAAACTTTGGTTTGCATATTTGTGCCTAGATTTCTCGGGAGACAAACAATTGCGTCTACTCGCAAGTTCTGAATGTTCCGACCCGTGGTCTATTCGGGCTGTCGGGCGGTGACGTGGATACGTACACTGTAGTCGTTTTTTAGGCTGATTTTCAGATTGAAAATGGCTTGTTCTCTAAATTCAAGAGGTTATCCACGCAAGCAAGCAGGAGCAGAACGATCGACGAGTTGGATAGTGAAACAGCGACGTTGCTTCGCGCCCGACGCGCAGTTGGCGTTCGGTGCGTCAATCCGTCGCCAAACCACAGTCGGCTAGCACGGGCTCGGGCCTAGAGACGAAGGGAAGCGCACTCCGCGTGCCTCTCCGTACTCGTAGACTATACAGCAGCAGCAGCAGCAGTCAGTCAGTCAACATGCTGGGCTCGGATGCCTCATGTCAAAATACAAAATACCAAGACATGCAGACTTGAGCGCACTCGGCACGTCGTCGCCAGACCAGAGGCAGCCAGCGTGGCTTCGGGCGCTAGGGTCGTACGCCCAGTGCAGCGCACTCGGCGCGTCTCTTCGCGGCGCCAAACCACAACAGCAGTTGGCCGCCGTTTGCTCGAATCTCTGTACAAAAAAAAAATGCAGCGGCCAAAAACAGGTACACCTGGTCCGTTTTCGGTCAAAAACAGGTACATACTTGAAATCAAGTCAAAAACGCACCCCACGTGCCCTGACATTGGTGCAAAACTCGTTGTACCTGATTTTGCCTCTGTAAAAACCAGGTACACCTGCTATTGTCTATATATGTACTCTGCTTGACTTTCAACTGTTTTTTTGTCGTCATTAAGCCAATTCGAGGCCCTTCATAGTTCCACCCTATGCCCCCTATACAAACGCCGACGTACGCGGAGACCCCCTTCTCCCTCCGCACCTTGCACCACGCCACTCGAGCGACACACATATCTGCCTGCACACCGCCGAAATAATACGCGATAGAAAGCTCCCCTTCGGGATTGTGGTTGACTTGGAATACCAGGGGGTACGCAAGCTGAAAAGGGGGAACACAGCATCAGGCGTTCGTTCCTCGTACTATTCATAGTAGCTGCTCGTATACGTAGCCACTAGGCGAGCACGAAAAACATGAAAACAAATCTTGAAAGCGACATAAAAAATAAGGGGTGGCCAACGGGCAATTAACCTGGCAAGTAATACCGATCAGCTCAACCGACTTTATTGCTAGTTCTACATACGGATAAGAGCTACATACAGCAGTAGCACCATGGCCACCGACGGCAGTCCTGGAATCTAGGTGGTCTTGGTCTTTCGTTCGAAGCCGGAGCTTTGTGCGGCTGCCGCGAAGCGGTTGCTGATAAACGGCCTGCAAGTAAGCCTGAGGTATCTTCCATCTACTACTTCGTACTACGGAGGTACCTGTCTGATTATGCTACTTGACAAAAGGTACTTGGCAATATGATTCCCCAGCCATACCAGCAGTTGTTACTGATTGTGATTCCAGATACTCACTCGTGCGTCGTGCCCTTCGTATAATCGTTGCAATCAGTTCACAACTCTTAATAAAAACATGCACTCATATGTATACTCGGGACGCGCGTTCGAGATATATAAGAACATACACCAAAATAAACACCCTACGTACGTACCCACCGAGTATGTACTACAGGGATAATCATCTGAGTCTTCCCGAAGATTGAAACAAGTTTCTAAAAAAAAAAAACATTCAATCACAAAACAAGAAACGAACAGCCCAGAATGAAGATACGTATCAAAACCACAGGCATTTTGCCGCACCGATTGGTATGACAAAACAGAAGGTATGCTCGGCAACACAAGAAACTGGAGCTCCCTTCTACCCAATGCAGTTGTCTTTTGAGCCAATTGTGGCCGGCACACTGCTCTCCGATCTGTCGGCAAGGTGCAAAAAACACAGCGAGTCGGTAGTCCAGATGCGTGCACCAGGAAAAATAATGGGACTCGAGCCAGCATATCAGCCCAACGAAACCAAGGTTGACATGCACCCCACGACTAGAGGTGGGCACCTTTAAGAAAAAAACCGGTTTAAACCGGTCATTGGAAACCCAGCAGGCGTGCCCGAGTAGACGGTTTTTGGCAAAATAAACCGCGGTTTTTTTGGCCGGTTTAAACCGGTTAACCGAAAACCGGTTTAAACCGGTTTTTTTCTTAAAGGTGCCCACCTCTACTCTTGACTGATTACACTGCTACGTACAGCATCGTAGTGATATCGTACCGGTCGAAAATGACTTGGTTCTAGTGTCTGGATGACTTGGTAATTGCGTGTGGGCCGAGAACGCTTTTGTTTTTGTGCGGGATATATAAATATACTTGATTTCAGTGTAGGAATCCTATCTGACTTGGTTTTTGTGTGCGAGTCGAAAAATACTTCGCTTTAGTGTCGGTGGTTGAAACTGACTTGGTTTTAGTGTGGGGGCATCGAAATTGTCTTAGTTTTAGAATAGAGATCGAAATTGCCTTGATTTTAGTGTTAGGCTGAAATTTTAACTTGTTTTTTGTGTGGGGGATTGAAATAAAAATGATTTTGTGTGGGGATAGTAATTAACTTGATTTTGGTGCGGGGGCTCGAAATTTATTTGGTTTTTAGTGTCAGGGCTGAAAATTACTTGGTTTTAGTGTCTGGATGGAAATTGACTGTATTGGGGGATCGAAGTTCACTTGCTCCTTGTGTGCGGGCCGAAACTAACTTGGTTTTGGTGTGCGGGGCTAAAAGGTGCGCCGTGCACCGCTAAACTCTGTTAACCCGTTAATATTAACAATAATAAGAATACGTCGTACTAATAATTATATTATTAATAATAATAATAGATATCGCGCTGCTTTATTGTTGGCAGGAGTTTTTTCTCATTAATTCGCTTCGTTATATATTAATCTAGTGGTATGCAGCGCCTAACCCTGTCGATCGTAGATCTATCTGCTGCGGTCTCGACTGCCCACGAAAATCACACTGCAGCAGCAGCAATCAGTGATGTAGTACCTGTGGCAGCAATGTCGTATATATATATATATATCGAGTTATACCTGGAATTCACGTTACCCCGGAAAATATATGCTGTGCTGTTGTACCATACCACCTCGTGTTCTATTAGTACGCTAACAGCGGCTCGGGATCCACATACACAGCATGTACTGGACGCTTATATACCGTTGTACCTGGTATTCAATGATTTGGAGGCGTTTCATGTTGTCATCCGGTTTAAACCGGTTTTCGGTTAACCGGTTTAAACCGGCTGAAAAAAACCGGTTTAAACCGGTTTTTGGATTCGACAATAACGCCTCCTTGGCCGGTTTTCGGTTTTTTAATTTTCCCTCTAGGTGCCCACCTCTACCCACGACCCATGGGTCCATTGTAACGTCGGCCGTTTCCGATTTCGATGCTAGCATCGCTTGCGAGGTCAATCTGCTCGTACTGCTGTAAGAAAATACAAAATTACGAGTACTCGTTCCAAAATATCACCAATAATATCGTTTCGCCGATCAAGGAAACTTACGCAGTTTCTGCTGCTTGTAGTCGCAACTCGTGCTCGACCTAGGGAAGAGGGGTGCAAGAGACATTTGGCGTGGCTGTTGTCCTCTACTAGAGGGTTCGAGAAGAGCAATCGGCGACGCAAATGGTCTCGCCCTCCAGAGGTAGGGCTGCCCTCCCTCCAGATGCGCCAAAAGAGAGCGTACCCCGAAAATCTCAACAGAGCAGATCAAGGACCGACTTCGAACAGCAGCGCGTTCTCCCTCGACAAGGCACCCCATGACCAGTTTCAGCCTCTCAAGTGGTCCGTCTGACCTCGGGAGACAGCCTCAAGTCGTCGCAGCGAAAAAGAAACCTCCATCAGCGAGGTTTCAGCCTCTGACCTACGAGGATGATGTAGATGAAAACCGACGCGACGCGACTTTACTCACGTCAGGTGCGAACGAGCACGAGCTGATTGACCCAGTGAGCGATGCAAGCAACGAAATCGGAAACACCAGACGTTACAACGGACCCATGGGTCGTGGGGTGCCTGCAAACTCTGGTTTCGTTGTGCTGAGATGCTGGCTCGAGCCCCATTAATGTTTCTGGTGCACGTATTTGGACCACCGACTTGCTGTGTTTTTTGCATTTCGGAGAGACACGCCTCGCCGGCGGAACGGAAAGCAGTGTGCCCGCCACAAAGGCTCAAATGACGCCGGCATTGGGTAGGAGGGAGCTCGAGTTCCTTGTGTTGCCGCGCATGCCTTCTGTTTCGTCAGGCCAGTCGGTGGGGCAAAATGTCTTCGGTTTTGATACGTATCTTCGTTCTGGGCTGTTCGTTTTTTTTTGTGATTCTACGTAAAAACAAAAACAGTTTCAGAAACTACTTACAATTTTTGGTAAATCTCAGATGATTATCCCTGTAGGGCTAATACCTGGTACACAATTACAGTAATATCAGTACGCGAGCCACAAAACTGTTGCTGACACTCGCCATTGGAGTGCAAAAGCAACTACATTGCGTTACAAGGAACGGCAGGTTCTTGGGGTGCGTTTTGAACTTATGTACCTCTTTATGGCCCCGAACGGACCACATAAGCCTGTCTTTGGCCGCTGCACTTCGTTTTAGCAATAATCTGTGTACCTGGTCACTTGGGTGCCAAAAACAGGTACAACACTAAAAACAAGTACAAATCACACGCTAGGACACCTGTCATTGGCCAGCCTCCCATCGTACTTGATATTGGCATGAAATGGTCAGGTACGAGGCCGTCAGGTGCACCTGGAATTGTCTACTTTGTATAGCTTCCAACTGCTTTTGGCGCATTTTGAGCCAATCAGAGGCCATACGTACACCGTCTCCTAAATAACAACCCCGACCACGCCCCGACCCTTCTAAGCTGTCTCGAAATAATCAAGCGTTTTTTTTTTGGGGGGAAAATTACCCGACAACACGAAAAGGCATATGATAAAACTAAGGCCAACTACCAAAATCAGGTATACCTGATCCATTTGAGCCAAAATCAGGTATATACTAAAACCAGGTAAAAAAAGCACGCCACGAACGGTGTTTTTCAGGACTTTTTGGCTGTGAGAAATAATCAAACATACTTTTGAATTTGCGCCTGAACAGCAGAATGATAGCGAATGTGTGTCTTCTAAACTCTATATAAATGTTAAATGTTGTTATGTTATTTCCAGTACGGGTATTAATATCTGTCATATGCTTTCATTGATTTCGTGATCACACTCACTCCTACGACGTGTATTTCCGTATTCTTGTACCAGGTGCGTATTATATGTGTATAGTCGTAGCCACATTGATAGCATACGACAAAAACCTCGAGTTTATTAGAGACTGAACTGCTGGCTTTACGTACCGTGTCAGCAAACAGCAGTACGTAATATATTACAACAGGTCCTTTGTGCTGTATGCGCGCGTATGATACGTTCTGTAGTCGTTGTGGCGGGTCGTATGTACGTAGTGCGGTGATGCCTACGTGTCGGGCGTACAGGAGACAGTGTGCGTATGGCCTCTGATTGGCTCAAAATTCAGTTGAAAGCTAACCAAAGTAGACAAATCCAGGTGTACCTGGCCATTTCATGCCAAAATCAGGTACGATGTAAAGGTGGCCAATGATAGGTGTCCTAGCGTGTGATTTTTACTTGGTTTTAGTGTAGTACCTGTTTTTGGCACCAAATCAACCAGGTGTACCTGATTTTGGCTAAAGCCCTAAAACTAAACTTCTGCGATTTCTACCGGTATACTTTATTCGAGATAGTAATTCAGTGATGCGGTAAAGGCTACTGCGGCCTTCAGCCGTTTCCTATGCGGTTCGATTTTTGAGCTTCAGATTATGGTCCGATCGATTTTTCAGCGACCCAGTTCGAAAATCGAAACCGTATTCCTATATATGCGAGAAAAACGGATATATTGTACGTGCACAAATTTGAGCAAACGGCGAGACCAACTGCTGTTGTAGTGGTCTGGCGCCGCTAAGAGAGGCGCCGAGTGCGCAGCATCTCATTATACGTACGTAGTTTTTTTTTTGTTCAACACTTGGCACTGCCTTGGTTTTCTGTACGTATGCTTTAGATATCGATATCGAAACTAGAGGTGTACCCCGGATGACCGAAACCCGGGTACCCGGCGGGTACAACCCGGATGGGCAAAACCCGTGACGGGTTCGGTTTTGACTTGAAACCCGCGGGTTTTGGGGGTAACCAAAACCCGAGTACTCGGCGCGTTCGAGTACCCGGGGGTACCAGTATGTTTGGCATGTCCCCCCTCACAATATATCTAGACACCCGTATGTTTGGCATGTTACCTTCCACAATATCTCTATATTAGACACCTTCCACATCGACAGGAAACGAAGTGTCCACGGGTATCACTTTTTTTTTTTTTTTCCATCCCATTTATTATCTTCGCCCTTCCTTTCTCTCTCCTTCCGACGTAGTCGTGACTCAGAGTAGACTCTTCTCCCTCCTCCCACTACGGTTCTTGCCTTGCATTTTTATCGCGAGAAGATTTCAGCACTTTCTTCGCTCGTCGCCTTGCGTCGGATTCCGCCTACCCACGCCCCGAAGGCGCTCTCAGCAATTGGTTCCAAGTTATTCTTTCAAATATAGACAAAATCTCTCACCACGGTGGGATTCAAACTCGGGTACCAATGATGGTAGTCTTCAAAGCTGACCGCTACCTTACCGGGGCGACAGAGCTGAATATTCCAAGAATATTCATGCTATCAGACCTATGCCAATGGGAAAGTGATATTTCCCTAAAAAAATTGAATTCCAAAAATCCCCGCCAGAATTTTCCAGAACAAGCTTGCTTTGTGACCGATTCTTTAAACAGAATGTTCCCAACTTTTGGAAAAGCCCGAAAAATGCAATTCTCGGGCCGATGTTGGGACAAGATCGGCCTCAGAAAAACTCAGGCGGATGTTAGTTCGAAGCGGCGACATTCCGAGTCTTCGACAGACATGGATCGACAAAACCAACGACTGCGTCATGAATTCTGAACGCGGTGCGCTCGTGACGGGCTCCGACCCATACTAAAGTCTCCGCGTTCACACGATGGCCGGTGATATGTGGCGGGCGCTGGCCAGGCGTATGATGATAAACAATTGGCCGCTGGTGTGCGTAAAACCGATGATAAAATTTCTCGATCCGTCTCGAAAGGCAAAAAATAGGGTTTTCTTCGGGTTTGGGAGAAGAGCGTAGGACGCCGCCGGCAAGCTCTCGCCCCCTAGACCGTGGATCCACCTTATACCTTCGATGCCGTCATCTACACTCGTTGGTCTTGCCCGACACGAAGCGGGTTGGCCGTGGGCTCAGTCTATGTCAAGATCGAAGGTCTATCGTCGCACGAGCTGATTTTTATCAGGGTGTTGACGATTTGCAACAACAAAAAGCAAATTGCGCCGCCTGCAGCCGTTTGAAAAAAAAAACAAAAAAAAACAACATGTTTATCCCTTTTTTCCAACAGCGGCTGTACGAGCCGAACTTCAGCCTGAAAAATCCAGGGAAATATTTCGAACATCGCTTTCCCATTGGCATAGGTCTTAGTACGGTTTTCCTAGAGAGTCTCCACTGTTCGCGTGCCCGTTATGTTGATATCTTCGATATAATTTAAATTTACTACCGATGTATACGTAGGCATGGATCTATTTTCCTCGAGCCATGACACCTACTATTATTATGGCACACATTAGTCGGTCGCCCCGATGGTCTAGAGGTAACCTCGAATGCTTCTGAGGCCGTCTCTTGTGGGACTTTTTTTGAAGTTCATAAATGGACCCCTTTTGATCAAGGGCAAAAAAGCAGCATCTTATGGAACTCAAAACGACAAAGTTTGACAACCAAGAAAAGATTAACATCAGTTTGACTAGGCAACCAAGTTCATTCTGCGCCCCAGAATGAACAGGGTCAGAGGTTACAATCTGAGGTTCATACTTGACCCCTTGTATAGGTTTTAATATGCATAGTATACGTTTAGTACAACAGCAGTGTGTACTCGTATTATATTATACATCTATCTTAATCTACCCGGCACACCCGTAGAGCTGCTGTATATACGGACTGAAGAAGCGGTCGCGTACAAGCCCACACTCGCCCGGCCCTCAGTCAGGAACTCTGACTACGACTTCGGGGAGAGACGATGAGGTGGATGTCAGCCATCGATCGTCTTGAGGAGTTGTCGACGAACGAGCTCTCGCTGAGCAGCTCGTATTCTACCACTGCTGCAGCATCTTGCTGTGAGCGTCTGTTTTGTCCCCTTAACAGAGAGAGCCAAAACAATGCTCTCGACTCGCCAAGCACGCTCGGCATCTGAGTGTTGTCGCCGCTCTCTCGGGTATGAAAGAGCTGTGCGCGCAGAGGCGGCACGTGCTGGACGATGTTGGGGTGGCTCGATGCTAACTTTTGCTTTGAACGAGTACGATCTGGGTGGCACATGCTTTGTACGTGCTGTATACTCGTACATGTCATATACCTGGTACCGGTACAGGAGTACTTGGCAGCACTTGGTTCATGTGTGGTCTCTCGTCTTTTGTGGTCTCCGCCTCATACGAAAAAAAATAAATACGTTTGTTTGCCATACGCTTCCATAAGAAACTACACTTGGCTACAAGACTTCAAAAATGAAGTCACAAACAGACGAGTCAAAAGGGGTCCATTTATGAACCTAAACAATTGCCATAAGAAACGGCCTGGGCCGTTTCCTATGCGGTTCGATTTCGAGCTTCAGATTTGTATTTTTCGATCTCAAAAACGAAAACACCGTCCTATGCAGTCCGATTGTGCAAAATCTGACCGGATTTGTTTCGATTTGAGAATCCGATGACCCAAGTCGTCGGATTTTAAATGGCATGGTCTCTTAATTCAAGATGTTATCCACGCAGCAAGCAGCAGCAGCAGCAGCAGAACGATCGATGCGTTGGATGGTGGCACAGTGGCGTTGCTTCGCGCCCGACTACAGTCGGCTGGCGCGGGCTCGTGCATAGATACGAAGGGAGGCGCACTCTGCGCGCGCCTCTCCGTACTCGTACTCGTAGACTTTACAGCAGCAGTAGCCGTCAGTCAGTCAACGTGCTGAGCTCGGATGCTTTGTTGTGTCAAAATACAAAATACCAAGACAGGTCGACTCGAGCGCACTCGGCGCGTCGCCGCCAGACCAGGGGTAGCCAGCGTGGCTTCGGACGCTTGGGTCCTACGCCCAGTACAGCGCGTCGCCGCCAGACCAGGGGTAGCCAGCGTGGCTTCGGACGCGTGGGTCCTACGCCCAGTACAGCGCACTCGGCGCGTCTCTTCGCAGCGCCAGACCACAACAGCAGTTGGTTTCGCCGTTTGCTCACATATCTGCACCTAGAATAAATTCGTGTTTTCTCGCGTAGGAAGGCTGTTTCGATTTTCGAACTAGGTCGCTGAAAAATCGATCGGACCAGACCATAATCTGAAGCTCAAAAATCGAACCGCACAGCAAACAGCCTAAAGGTTGATGTCTGGAGTTCGAATCTCACGTCGGTTGGACTCAAGAGTTTGTTTGCAAAAATAAAAATAAAACGGAATCAACTGCTGAGGGCACAATTCGATGCGAGTCGACGAGGGAAGAAAAGGCTGAAGTCTTCTCGCGATAAAAATGCAAGGCAAGAACCGTAGTGGGGGAGGAGGGAGAGGAGCCTACTTTGGAGAGGTGTACCCCGGATGACCAAAACCCGGGTACCCGGCGGGTACAACCCGGATGGGTAAAACCCGTGACGGGTTCGGGTTTACCTTAAAACCCGCGGGTTTTGGGGGTGACCAAAACCCGGGTACTCGGCGGGTTCGAGTACCCGGGTACCCGTATGTTAGGCATGCCCCCCCTCATAACATCCCTAGAAAACTTTAAATCGACCGAGAACAGGGTGTCCATGGTTATCACTGTTCAGAGCTGAATACTCCAAGAATATTCATATGCTTTTAGTGCGGTTTTCCAAGAGAGTTTCCGCTGTTATTTTGCCTACGCGTGCCCGTTATGTTGATAAGTTCGATATCCTTTGAGTATCTTACCGATATATAACCCAGGAACGTCACCTACTATTATTATATTATCATGGCCACATACACTGTCATTCGATCTTTTGCTAGCTGAGTGTGCTCAGTTCAAGGGCATAGGATGTGGGTAACAGCGTACGACTACGTAACGGCATTACAGGATTGTCGAATATCCGCGGCGCTCTGTTAACGTTCGATGCTTGATGGCTATAGTTATCGTTTTGACATTAAATCGCAGTACGCACTGTCATCCGCGTGTGGCACCCCTTGGTGACCGTTTAATTTCGTCGGAAAACCCGGGTTTTACCCGCGACGGGTTCGGGTTTCACTTTCAGAATTATCCAAGTACCCGTTTGTGACGGGTACGCGCCGGGGCACACCTCTACTACTTTGTGACCCCGGATCTGAGTTACGACTAGGAAAGAGGGAAAAATAAAGGGCGAAGATAATAAATGGGATTGAAAAAACAAAACAAAAAAAAACTACCAATCTCTCTTGCGCTACCTGAATGTGCTCAGTTCAGGGGCATAGGGTGGGCGTATCAGCGTACGACTGCGTAACGGCATTACAGGTGGAAGGATTATCGAATACCCGGCGCTCTGTTACCGTTCGTTGTTTGATCGTTACGTCGTATAGTTATATTGTTTCGACATTGAATCGTAGTACGCACTGCCATCCGCGTGTGGCACTCCGTGGTGACCGTAAATGAAAACCCGTTGTCCGGGTACCCGGGTTTACCCAAGTACTCGTTGAACCCGTTTGAATTCATCGGACAACCCGGGTTACCCGCGACGGGTTCGGGTTTCACTTTCAGACTTATCCAAGTACCCGAATGTGACGAGTACTCGCCAGGGTACACCTAGGCCCTATGGCCTTTCAGGCACGCTTCAGGTGTTCTCAGGCATGAAAAAAATTGAGATAGGTAAAAATATAGGCATATGCCTGACGTGCCTTACTTTGCCTTAAACGTGCCTATCTAATTAAGGCATTTTCCTGAAAAAAAGCTTGAGACGTGCCTGAAACCTTTAAGGCGCCCCAAGACAAACTATATACTAACTCCAAGTAGTTTTGTGTGAATGGGCAAATTGCCTGAAAGAATGCCTGAAACTTGTTCAGCGCCCCAACGCAAATCCTGAACTAATTTCAAGTAGTTTGGTTTCAAGAGATGAAAATGCCTGAAAAATACCTGAAACCTGTTGAGCGCCGCAAGGATAAATCCTATACTAAATTAATGTAGTCTGGTTTCAAGAGGTAAAAGGCCTAAAATAATACATGCAAACGTATGATACAGGCCGTGCATGCAGGGTCGAGAAACATTCCAAGCCCCAATCAACGATTTGGTTCGGAGTTCAGACCTACTCAAATCACACTTCGGCGACATCATCATCAGTCCAATTACCGGCCATGCAATGCTCGCTGCCTGCAGTACAGGACCCCTAATACCAAGGTCTTGGTTTCGATTAATTGACGAAGCCCTAACCCTAACCACTACTCGTACGACATTAATACTCTCTACCAGCATGCCTCTACCGCCTCCCCACTGCGGCGTACTGCTACCCTGTCTAGTGTTCACTATGATAATGTTGAAGGAAATGCGTGATCACGTATTAATAATTCAACAGCAAGGCGTCCTTCTAACGCCACTCGCAGCCACTACCTATATAGGTCTTGAGTTCGATTCATTGATCAACCACTGCATACCACTGCGTACTCGTACGGCAGTATTATTGCTCTTAACCAGCATGCCTCTACCGCCTCCCCACTGCGGCGTGCTGCTACCCTGTCTGTTGTGTACTTGAGAATGGTGAAGGAAATGCGTAATCACATACTCTTACGTATTTATCGTTCATCAGCAAGTAGGCGTCCTTCTATCGCCCACTGGCAGCCACTACCAAGGTCTTGGTTTCGATTTGTTGATCGGGCGGCGTCAGCCGCAAATCCCTTGTTTTCCTAAATTATATTTTTAATCTGAGCCTTTATCATCTCCATTGCTACTTGGTTCAATGGCCCTACCGCCGTGGGGGCGGGAGGGCCTCTTATTCCCTAGTATATTATATTACATGGTACGTATGGTTCATTTAAAATGTAGTACGTACTCGTATTCATGTACGCAATTGTGTAAATTAAAAAAAAAAAAGTTATCAACCTATATTATACCAGATATATTTTACTGGCACCAAAATCCCCATATATTTTATTTATATAATCAAAAATATATTAAAACTAAAAAAGTAAAAATACATACCTGGTGGGAAAAAAAAAAAAAACGAACAAAATTCAAAATGAAATGAAATTCAATTTTGTGTACCAGGTACAGGCTGGTTCAAGTATACCGCGGAAAATTCACTCAGTGGCCAACGTCCACGCCGTTTATTGGAGATAAACCCTAAATTTGTCACACGTGTTTTATGCGCCCTACCCGAGAATTTAACGGGTGAGTTTATTTTTAATTATTTACGTCAGATATTGTTTGTTTTGTAATTTTTGGTGAATTTGTGTCTTAGGAGTAGAGGTAGGACCCTGATTTCAATTACCCGGGTACCCGGCGGGTATACCCGTCAGGGTCCTACCCGTTTGACGGGTAGGGTCCGAGCTCATTACCCGCGGGTAGTAGCCGGAGCCTCCAGGGTAATTGTATCGTCGGGAACCGGGTACCCGTGTACCCGCGGGTTTTCGGGTACCCGCGGGTAATTGGTGTTCCCGGTCAATTATACCTGTACAATATCTTACGGAAACCCCTTCGAAACATGTGGTGGAAATCGAGTTTGAAAGGCTAAAACTCTGGTAGCGTTTGTTGGTCGACATTTTTAGTCTACTTCCCCTACAATGGCGTCGCAGGCAGGGCGTGAGATTCTCAAGAGTGAGGTCGATGGTTCGATCCTCACCTTCATCCCATAAAAAGGAAAAAATGGGGAAAATCTCATGTTCAAGAACATGTAAAACTCACTCACTTAGAAAACACCGAGAAAGGAACGATGAGAGCAATGCGATCATTGCATACTGAGTCCAGTACCGAAAAGTCGGAGGTAAAACTTGGATACTCAGAGTCTCATCGGGGTTCCTGACTTACACCGAAGAGATAAGTCAGGTTTAGTGAGGGAGAATGTAGTGGAAATCGAGTTTAAAAGGCTAAAACTCTGGTAGCGTTTGTTGATCGACATTTTTAGTCTACTTTCCGTACAAACACAAAATCGCACCGCCCAACCACAAAAACCATCAACTTGCTACACTCAACGCTGAAGGGGGTGCACACGGCACATCGCAGTATGGCGGCCCCTACACTTAAACCAAGTAAAAATATCCACACTATTTCCAAGGCATTCTTTCCGTACTAAAATTAGGATATGTTTTTTAAAGAGTCCCAAAAAAAATGGAAAAAAGTGGATCTCCAGAACTTCGGTCACAATCGCAATCGACCTATTACTTGGGGAGATAGCCGTTTCTACACTAATTTCAAGATGAGAAAGCTCAGACGTTTGTACAAAATGAAAATAAATAACGGGAAAGGGCCACTGCTGCACGTATTATACGTACGCGACAAACAAGGGCTCCTCATCGATGCCGGCACTTGTTTTGTCCTCTCTACGTACGTACGTGCTGCAATTTTCTGGCCTGCTGCTGCTGTTGCTGCTGTAGATGGGTTATATACTGCTATTACTACTACCACTACTACTACTACTACTACTACTACTACTACTACTACTACTACTACTACTACTATTCTACTACTACTGCTGTATGTACTGCTGTGGTGCTGTATACTGATTTGACAATACTGTTGTTGTAGTGAGTGGGTGGATCCGCTTTGTATTTCTTTATCGGCTCGTACAAGGGCTCTGCGCGGATGCCGGCATATATATAGTGTGTCATCAACTTATCTGATCTATCTGCAGGTCGCGTTATCGGGTGTGATCGTGGGCCAGTTATTCTTTGATATTTTTGTTTTTGTTCGCTATACCGGCCCCGCCCTGGCGTGTAGTTCGACCACTTCGTACATTATTTATTAGCATTGCTGGACACGTCGTCCGGTAAGAATGGTGTTGAGCTGCATCATATCCGTCGCACCCGCCGCCGCTGGGTCGACCGCGCACCCACGGCCACTCTGTCGACCGCGCGCCCGACGTCACTCGGTCGATCGCGGCGGCCTTGGGCCGCCCTCGTCGATCGCCCGCCGCTGCCGCTCGCTCGGTCGCTCGCCCGCCGTCGCCCTTGTTTTAATTATTATCACTAATTTCCGATGTTATATGCGATATGTAGTGGATCGGAAAATATGCAGTGCAGTATTCTAATAAGCGGTAGACCGTGAACCGTCGCCACCATACGTGACATATCGTTTTAGTTTTTTCGTGCATTCATACCCATCATAACACGCCGGCGCAAGGAAGCAATACACGAGGAGGCACCTTTAGGTGGCTTGCTTATCGAAGTAACAATCAAAACTGTTCGTACAGATCGTTTCGGTTATAGAACAGTAGTACAGTGGTATTAATAGTAGTACGCACAAATTCCACTCAAATTAATTTATCGTGGCACTGAAACAGGGAGCAAAACCAAGAAAAACCTGCCAGGTAGCCGCCAGCTACCCGCCGGGTAACCGCCGGGTACCCGTTTGCCCGGGTACCCGTCAAAATACCATTACCCAGCGGGTAGGGTAGGGTCCGGGCTCCAAAATTTGGCGGGTACCCGTTTCTGGCGGGTACCCGCAGGGTCCTACCTCTACTTAAGAGATCCGAAATTTACGGCGGAAAAATACAAGACAAAAAAAAACATTGAAAAAAAGCTCGGGTAGGGCGCATGAAACACGTGTACCCGATTTCCGGGTCTTGTCCCCAAAACACGGCGTGGACATATTGACTTTTGTGCGGTAAAAGTGCAAAAATAGGCGTTCCCTCGTAATTACCTAATTTCAGTATATAATCGATTTTGGGCGTTAAATATGACTTACTATGATCATCCGCAGTCAGATCTTCGAATTTTTGCGTGAAACTTTGTACAAACATGCTTTGGACCACCTGGACGCGGCTCGTTCAGAAAGAAAAATGGGAGGAAAACATGTTTCCCTACGGAAACTCCTCACTATTGTTGACCACTTTGAAGGCCTCTGATTGGTCGGGCCACATTTTCGGCGGTAGCGCCAGTTCGGGGTCCTTGAACAAAAAACTGGCGATGTCACCCTCTTCCACTGTTCATGGCGGTCAGTATGATACCAAATATGTGACATTGGAGTTGCTATTGCATGTGGCATTCATGACTGACGAAATATGCAGTGATATGCCTGAGGGCATGTCTAAACAGAAACGAAAACGAAAAACGAAATCATTTCGTTTTCGGTATCATTTTAGCCGACGTGTCCAGACAGAAACGAATTGGGAACAGCAAGATCTGGGCGAAAAACAACTGAGAGCACAAGACATGGGCTGTACACAACTATGTACACATGCCGACAATCTAGCGCTCGGCACCACAGGCACACCAGAGGAGCAGGCAGAAGCGACGACAATTCGATACCGGGAGGTCATTGGGCCTCCCATGGAGGTGGTCGCGTGTCCAACTTTGACGTCCCGGGTTCAAAATTCAAATTATACTACTGAAAGCGAACTTCCAACGTCATTCTCAGGGCTGATGCTGAACTCTAATCAATTTCTCTTCGCTTTGGCTCAAAAGCCGGCAAACAAAGGCCCTAGAGCGTCGGTGCTGGTGTTGTGGTTGGCCTCCTGGCTAATTACAGGGGATCTGTGCGGCTGTGTTGCCGTGCCAGCTGTGGGTTGCGTGCTGCGTGCGGCAGTCCTGATGTGATATTTTGACGTGGCTGCGTTGACCAGTAGGACACGCTGAATTGTTGCTGCTCGTGCTTTCGTTTTCCTTTTCGATTTTCAGCTGTCAACTTTTTGTTTTTGGCAATAGGTTGTAAATCGTTGATTTTCTCAGAACAAAAAAAACGAAGGGGAACACGTTTGTGCCAGGGGCCCGGGAACACGTTTGTGCCAGGGGCCCGGGAACACGTTTGTGCCAGGGGCCAATCAGCGCCCTGTTAATTTTCATTTCGTTTTTCGTTTTTCGTTTTCGTTTCTGTTTAGACATGCCCTGAACCAGCTCGTACGTATGTATTAAGGGATCAATAAGGATCATAAATGATACGTACGAGCTGGTTCCAGCGAGAGCCATACCTTTTAGTCTTCGCACTTTTGCACCTTGGTTTTTGAGAGTTGAAGAACGAAATTTGGCAGATTGTCATCATAAAAGTCCAAAACGACTCTATGTTGGTCTTTTTTATATATTATTTTTTATTTTTCCAGGTGCATTTTACCATTTTTTAGTTTTTTTCGCGACTTCGAACCTCCCTGACGAAAGCATTTTTTTGTTTTTATAAAAGAAGAGCTTTGGGTCGGTTGGTATTGTTATGAAGCACCACCGTGCCAAATGTCGCTTTCTAACTCTCAAAAACCAAGGTGCAAAAATGATTATCGTGAAAGTAAATAGTTTCCCTAGGATTTCCAAGGAGTTCGCTACATTGTGCAGTACTTTGGCAGGCGTTTCTTAAAACAGAGTTGTCCAGCCCGCTAAAAAAAAAACAGTGTCACAAACGGCTTCCCCTTGCTGATGCGACCATTTCAACACGTCTAGCGGCGAATTATCCGACGTATTGACCGATTTACACCCTACGCAGTTCCAAGTGATTTATTCAATGAGCGCTGTCGTGTCAATTAATCTAGGTAAATAGTCACTTAGGGGTATATCCCCTGGTTTTACGGTCATTTGAGGGTAGGGTCAAAATGCGCCCGCAGAGCGCGCTCCCGCGGGCCCAAACAGGCCTTAAACGCCATTCCGAAGCCCTGGCGAGATGCCCGAAGCCCATGCCAAGCACGCACACAACCATTTATTTTTTCAGACACGTCCTTGGGCCTAACAGGACGGCGGCGCACGAGGGAGCGAACGAACTCCCCCCTTTGACCACATCTTGGGGGGGGATAACCCCACGTACCTACTAAATTTATAAACTCCCCCGGATTGACCACTTTTTTTACCCCGTTCGACCGAAACCATACCAGTGCGTATCCACGTCACCGCCCAACAGCCCGAATAGATCACGGGGCGGGACATCCAGAATTTGCGAGTAGTCGGGATCGTTTGCCTCCCAAGAAATATGACGATAAGCAGATATCGGCTCTTCTGAGAAAATATGACGGTGATGGGGGAATCAGAACACATACGTGTATACTCGGCGTATGGGTCGTGAGTTGCTGGGTGCTTGGTGCTTGGTTACTGTGGGAATCAGAATACATACGTTTATACTCGGCGTATGGGTCGTGAGTAGCTGGGTGGTTGGTGGTTGGTGCTTGGTTGCTACAGTGATGGGGGAATCAGAACACTTGGCGTATGGGTCGTGAGTTGCTGGGTGCTTGGTGCTTGGTTGCTGGGTGTGATCCTGGTGATATGTACTCGAACACACCAGCCTGCCATCGATGGATACGTTGGGGACAGGAGGAAAGCACCTTTCAAGAAACTAACGACCGTTCGTTGCGCCTGATGTTGCTCGTGTCCCAAAGACCCCTCCCGTGCAACAACCCAACACCGAGCATCCATGACCCACAGAACCCAGGAAGGAAGCACCAAGCACCAAGCACCCTGCAACTCACGACCCATATGCCGAGCATACACGTATGTGTTATGATTCCCCATCACCGTCATGTTTTCTCAGAAGAGCGGATATCTTCATATCGTCCGTAAAGATTTGATTTGTATAGTTGTGCCGAAATTTATTTCTTGGGAGGCAAACGATCCCGACTACTCGCAAGTTCTGGATGTTCCGCCCCGTGGTCTATCCGGGCTGTTGGGCGGTGACGTGGATACGTACTGCTGTACCAGGTATTAAAAGTCGTTTTTGAGGCTGCCGCAGATGGTCAAAAGTGGGTATGGTTTCGGTCAAACGGGGTGAAAAAAGTGGTTAATCGGGGGGAGTAGATACATTTAGCAGGTACGTGGGGTTATCCCCCCACAAGATGTGGTCAAAGGGGGGACTTCTTTTGCTCCCTTGTGCGCCGCCGTCCCGTGATTTGCATGGGCTTCGGGCATCTCGCCAGGGCTTCGGAATGGCGTTTACGGCCTGTTTGGGCCCGCGGGAGCGCGTTGCGCGGGCGCATTTTGACCCTACCCCCAAAAGGCCGTGAAACCAGGGGGGGGGGTATACCCCCATATGACCAATCCCCATTAATTTGAATTCCCAAATCCCCTGCTTTTCAACAGTATTTTGACGTCTAATTCCATCGATTTTCTGCAATCCCCCCCCTAAAACTTAAACTTTCTACTTAATCCAAGTTCAACCAATAAAAAGATCTGTCGCCAATCAACCATCAATTCGATAGTTGATGTATTACATAAAAGTTGGCTCTAACGTTTTAACCGGCTCTCGAATAATCTGTCGCTCAATCACGCACGAATTCATTGTTTCATGTTGAGTTGTTTTATCGAGCTCAGCTCTTTTTACGTCAATTTTAAGTTTTTTCGTGCGCGACCAGCGCTTAGGACCTACTACATACAGCTACTACGTCCCATACCGGTACGTAAACCACGTACGTACAGGAGCTGGACATGAGGAATACCAGGCACATCTACAAGCTACAACACTTAACAGGCGAGGCGGCTGGGAGCGGGTCGGGCGCAGCCCCGACCCGTGTCCCGCCCAGCTGGCAACCCCGTGTATGCGTGTTCGTGGATTATGGTTTGAATGGCATCGCCAGGAAGCGGAGTGCGTCAGACGGTCGTTCGTGTGTGTGGTGCGAAGCACAACCAATCGTGCTGTTCTCGTCTCGATGGCCCATATATCCCATGCCATGGGTGAGTCCGAGTCCATAGTCACGATCTCATGATCGAGGTCATAATAATTGTAACGCCAAATAAAACGACACAAAAGTTACCCCGCTCAAAACGAGTACGTCGTACGTACATAGCGCTACGAACATCACTAATCACCAAACTTCACAGACAGGCGGGGCGGCGGGAGTGGGTCGGAGCGTAGCCCCGACCCGCGCCCCGCCCAGCCGACATACGCTGTGCACGAACCAAAAGGATGGCCTCATTCCGTGGATTTTTGCTTGAATGATGGTATCGACGGGAGGCGGAGTGGGTCTGTCAATCTCGCAGAAGTATCACTGAAACCGCATGCAGAGCAACCCCTCCGCATGCTATGCTATAATTATATGGGTTTTAGTATTGAACTATTTAATCCCTACCTGGTATGCAACAACGCCTCCGCAGGTAATACGAACAATGTCCATATCTCGCGAACTACGACCCTTACGCCGAAAAACTCTTCAGCGATGAGTTCCCTATCTTCATGCGATCATGTGGATATCGTTAGTGTTGAAATTGTCAACGTGTTCCAGTTGTTATTGCCCGAAGGTGGAATATTGCGCTTTTTCCTGGAACCAGCTCGTAACAAATATTTAAAAGATTAAACATGAAAAATAAAAATTAAAAAATGTGACAGCCGAAAAAATATACCTGCACTACTATCTACTATAGTATACAATATTAGTATAATTAGCTGATCTCAGTAAAACGTCAGTTCTCCACGCTCGTCACATTGCGTATTCTGTTCTCGACGCTCGTGCCATTTCGTATCTCAGGAAAACATGAGTTCTCGACGCTCGTGCCTCGCGCTCCGTACTCTTACACTCTTACCCCCTGCCGTGATGAAATTTGGATTTTTTTACCCCCCGCCCTGATGAATGCTCCGCTCCGTATCTCCGGACTCTTACAGTGATAATATATATTTTTCCCCCCGCCCTCACGATTTTTCGAAATTTTTCATCCAAACTCGATTTTTTTCCCCCCCGTCCTGATGAATTTTCGGAATTTTCTATCCAAGTTCTATTAATATGTTTATCCACTTTTATGATGGGGTTTGTGTGAGGATGAAAATTTAGCACCCCTCTACGATACCAGTCATTTATTTGATACCAGGTACCAGGTATGGTATATCAGGTATGGTACATGGTATAGGCATTATACCAGGTATTGGGTACCACCCTACGTATGTATGCGTGTATAGTACGAGTATGTGCATGATATATATGATATATATGGTACTTAACAATATTATTATTTATGTCTTCGTACGAGTACTAATTTTGCTGCTATTATTATATTATCACCTAAGGAAGACATTAATCAATCTGGATAGAGGAAAATATGATCAAATTATGTTGATAATATTATCAGTATTAGTATTAATACACATGCACATAACAATACGCGTGCAGCGTATCATAAAAACAGTGTTTATAAACTGGATGGTATGATATGAATGTATGAGTACGGGTATTGATATTGTATTGATAGATAGATGTTGTCGTCGTGTTATTTTTTTTGCCCATATTTACCCTTCCAGGACTGCAGTCCCGTTTTGTGGACAAACCACTCTAATTCTAAGCAATTTGTCCCCATAACGGGACTCCAGTCCTATAAGGGCTAAGTTGTTGTTGCTGTTGTTGTTGGTACGTTGTTTACGTTGTTGTTACGTAATGTTTTTTTTTTTTTCAGTGTCGCTACGTACGAGTTCGACTACGAGTTCGTGTTTTCGTATGTTGGGTATTTTTTTGTGTCGCTATACCAGGTTAATATTTGAAGTACCCCTTTACGTATATACGTAGTGATACCAATTATTATTTTTTCAAGTAAACAGATATATATATTACAGACGTAGACTTTTTGTACCAGGTATCATATGTATGTATGTTGCCCATTTAATGTGTTGTTCTTGTTGTTGTTGTTGTTGTTGTTGCTGTTGTTGTTGTTGTTGTTGTTGTTGTTGTTGAGCTTTTCCATTTTCGCTTCGGTTTATAGAGGGATGTCATGTTCCTTTTTCTCCATGGCTTTGGCTTCTTGGGCATAACTCCCGGAAACACGAGATCGTAAATGGATGTGGCTGTCGTCTGTCGCGTGTCGCACGAGAAAAAAACGTTTCTATGCTTCTTGGGTATCCCTGCCGTATTTTAGACACATGAGCGTAGATGGATATGGCAGTTATACGTCGTGTGTTGAACGGGTAGTAAACGTTTTTTATATATTTGATTGTTGTGTCGATTTTCGTATATGGGTGTGGCGGTTGTCTGTCGTGTGTCGCACGGGAAATCGTTTTTGTTTTATCCCACGGTATTGCGGTAGGGTGGTACGTTCTGTTCGTGGCGGTTGTCCGGCGTGTGTCGCACGGGAGAGCGCTTTTTCTATGTTGATTGTTTTGTCGAATTCTCGAGTTGTCTTCTTGGACATCACTGCCGTAGACACACGAGCGTAGATGGATGCCACGGTAGTCTGTCGGGTGTCGCACGTTTAATAATTTTCGTTTTATCCCACGGTATTGCGGTAGAGCAGGTAGAGTGGAATATTCTGTTCGTGGATTACTTTTTTCATGGGTTTGGTTTCTTGGGCACCACTATGTAGACACATGAGCGTAGATGGATGTGGCGGTTGTCTGTCGTGTGTCGCACGGGAATTTGTTTTTGTTTTATCCCACGGTATTGCGGTGGGGTGATATATTCTGTTCGTGGCGGTTGTCCGGCATGTGTTGCACGGGAAAACGTTTTTTATATTTTAATTGTTTTGTCGATTTCTCGATTTGTTGGGCGGTTGACTGTCGTGTGCAGCACGGGAAATCGTTTTCGTTTCATCCCACGGTAGTAGCGGTTGAGTGGAATATTCCATTCGTGGCATTCGTGGATTTTTCATGGCTTTGGTTTCTTGGGCACCATTGCCGGACACGAGAGCGTAGATGAATGTGGCGTTGGTCTAGCGTGTGTGGCATGGTGTTGCACCGAAAAACACCCTATATTTTGATGTGTTGTGCTTTTTCACATGGATGGGTTGGGCTTCTTTCGCGTCCTCACTCCTTTCGTTGTCTGTCGTGCGTTGTGGGAAAGTGGCTTGGGTATACCATATTCTAGAGTCCGTCGATTTCATTCCATGGTTTGGCTTTGCTTGCCTCATTGCGTTGCTCTGTGTGTTTTCTTGCTGGAGAGTGTGCCTTTGATTGGGGCTCATTTATTGCGTCAGGGATCAATAATCGACAATATTTTAACAGGACTTCTTTCGATGTTATGGGCCTTTTTTGCATCATTCATTACGTCAGGAATCAACAATACAAACTGGGTCTCTTCAACGGCCCCTTGGCATCGTAAACTGGAGCCTTAGCCTCTCGGTCCCTTGGCATCGTGAACTACCTGATGTATTGCGGGCCTTATTCCTCCTTCGCTTCGCCGGCGGCCTGGGCCGGCGGCGAAGCCACCTTGTATTTACGTATAATAAACATTTGTATGATTTCATGAGCCCAGCAAAACGTCAGTTCTCGACGCTCGTGGCTCGCGCTCCGTACCCCCCGACGTGATGAATTTTCGAAATTTTCGATCCAAGTTCTTTTAATGTTTATCCGCTTATGGTGGAGTTTGTGTGAGGATGAAAATTGTCTCCAAGTAACAGTGTATTTTTGGTACGTACCCCCCGCCGTGATGAACGGCCAATTTTATTTTTGATGTCTATTCAAGTATCTACTCATCTTTATTGATGGAGACGGGCTATTTTTTTGTTAGTGTCAGATCATTATGATTGCTAGCAGGGTAGATCTTGCCTGGCATTGCATTGTCTGCTCTGCTTATTATGTCTGCTCGGCTTACTGCACTGAGCGTAGCACTGGGCGTAGTATCTCTGTGTCGCATTTTCGTGCATGATTGCTAGCAGGGTAGGTCTTGCCTGGCATTGCATTGTCTGCTCTGTTCACTGTGTCTGCTCCGCTTACTGCACTCTATCCAAGTTATTTTAATGTTTATCCACTTATGGTGGAGTTTGTGTGAGGATGAAAAGTGTCTTCAAGTAACAGTATATGTTTTGGTACGTACCCTCCGCCGTGATGAACGACCAATTTTATTTTTGATGTCTATTCAAGTATCCACTGATATTTATTGATGGAGACGGGCTATTTTGTTTTAGTGTCTGATCATCATGACTGCTAGCAGGGTAGGTCTTGCCTGGCATTGCGTTGTCTGCTCTGCTTACTGTGTCTGCTCGGCTTACTGCACTGAGCGTAGCACTGGGCGTAGTATCTCTGTGTCGTAGTTTCGTGTATGGCATTGCATGTGCATTGTACTAATATTTAACGGCATGACACATGAAGTATATCAGGTTTGTGTTTTTTCGGAAGTGCTGACATCGCGTAGTAGAAAGTGTCCTCTTCCTGGAGTGAGTGTATTTTTGTGTATGGCTCGTGTCAAACTTTCCCCGCTTAGCGACAGGATGACCCGCCGCGACATCCGAATCCATCTAGAGGTCTGCTTCGGACCATATGGGCATAGGAGTGTTCTATGTTTTTTCGTCTTTAGTCGATCTACCTATTTTTCACTACTTTCATAGTAGCGCGAATCGGCTATTTTGAACGGGTGGGTGTGTCGTCTTGCCTCGTACGATCTCTTCTCTTTTGCGGCTTTTGTTTGTCGTGTATCGATGAAGGCGGTTGGGATGGACAAGGGGACTTTCAGTACTGAGTAACGCGTTTTTGCGCCTAGACGAAATAATTTGTAGCTTTGGCTTCTTTCGCATACCGCGGGAAAGCGTAGATCGTAGCTGTCGTCTTTCGTGTGTTGCGCCGGAACACGCTCTTCAATTTTCGCTTCGGTTTGTAGAGGGATGTTCTGTTCCTTGTTCTTCGTGGCTTTGGCTTCTTGGGCATAACTCCCGGGAACACGAAAGCGTAAACACGAGATCGTAGATGGATGTGGCTCCTGTCTGTCGTGTGTCGCACGGGAAAAAACGTTTTTATGCTTGTCGGGTATCACTGCCGTATTTAAGACACGTGAGCGTAGATGGTAGCGGCTGTACGTCGTGTGTTGAACGGGTAAATGTTTTTTATATTTTGTTTTTTTAGTCGATTTTCGTACATGGATGTGGCTGTTATCTGTCGTGTGTCGCACAGGAAATCGTTTTCGTTTCATCCCACGGTATAGCGGTAGAGTAAAATATTCTGTTCGTGGGTTTTATTTCATGGCGTAGATGGATGTGGCGGTTGTCTGTCGTGTTTCGCACGATAACTTGTTATTGTTTTATCCCACGGTATTGCGGTAGGGTGGTTCTGTTCGTGGCGGATGTCCGGCGCGTGTCGCACGGGAGAGCGCTTTTTCTATTTTGATTGTTTCGTCGAATTCGCGATTTGTGTTCTTGGACATCACTAAACATGAGCTTAGATGGATGTGACGGTTGTCTGTCGGGTGTCGCACGTTTAATCATTTTCGTTCTATCCCACGGTATTGCGGTGGAGTGGAATATTCTGTTCGTGGATAACTTTTTTCATGGGTTTGGTTTCTTGGGCATCACTGCGGTAGACACATGAGCGTAGATGGATGTGGCGGTTGTCTGTCGTGTGTCGCACGGAAATTTGTTTTTGTTTTATCCCACGGTATTGCGGTGGGGTGGTATATTCTGTTCGTGGCGGTTGTCCGGCGTGTGTTGCACGGGAAAACGCTTTTTAAATTTTATTTGCTTGGTCGAGTTCCCGATTTGTTAGGCGGTTGACTGTCGTGTGCAGCACGGGAAATCGTTTTCGTTTTATCCCACTGAAGTAGCGGTTGAGTGGAATATTCCATTCGTGGCAATCGTGGAATTTTTATGGCTTTGGCTTCTTGGGCACCATTGCCGGACACGAGAGCGTAGATGGATGTGGCGTTGGTCTAGTGTGTGTTGCATGGTGTTGCACCGAAAAACACCCTATATTTTGATGTTTTGTGCTTTTTTACATGGATAGGTTGGGCTTCTTTCGCGTCACTCCGTTAGTTGTATGTAGTGCGTTGTGGGAAAGTGGCTTGGGTATACCAAATCTTAGAGTCCGTCGATTTTATTCCATGGTTTGGCTTTGCTTGCCTCATTGCGTTGCTTTGTGAGTTTTCTTGCTGGAGAGTGTGCCTTTCATTGGGGCTCATTTATTGCGTCAGGCATCCATAATCAACAATATTTTAACAGGACTTCTTTCGATGTTATGGGCCTTTTTTGCATAATCCATTACGTCAGGAATCAACAATACAAACTGGGTCTCTTCAACGGCCCCTTGGCATCGTAAACTGGAGCCTTAGCCTCACGGTGCCTTGGCATCGTAAACTACCTGGGCCGGCGGCGAAGCCCTCTTGTACATGTTAGTATCATTGTGATATTTCAGTATACCCCCCGCCGCCCGCCGTTATGTTTGTGGTAATAAATGTACGTAATATAATTTCATCTTGTTTCAAAACAATACGTCGTTTACGGCATCGGGTATAAAATGAATATAGCGCCCCCCCCCGTCATATAAAAAAATATTTTATATATTTATAGGTTGGGTTGGCGTCGGTTGGCAACGACGCTGTAAAACACGCCACTCGCTGCGTGAGCTAGACAACCAGGGTGCCGTTTTTTTTGTTATTTTTTTTTGGCGGTCACCAAAGCTGACGGTCGAGTAGATCATTTGTGCGGGGTGGAGAACCTTTGTTCCGCACAAGGGGAATGGTCGTATCACGTAGTGTTAATATGGTAAGGCGTCCGCGAGGCAGTTACATAGTAAAACCCATTGCTGTCTCCGGAAGTGGCCACACCAGAAATTAAATTAACTCATTGAAGCTGTCGTCCATATGCAAGTCCGCCTCAGAGGCGGTTCTTAGCAGGATGCAGCTCACCCTCCATGCGACTCGCCCAATACCTCACGGCGTTTCGCGCTTGGTGCAAGCAATGTCTGCCTGGTTGGTGAAAACCCAACGCGCTCCGTCCCGGCATTGTAGGGATGCGAGGGTCTATGGTCATATGACTACGGCCGTGCACAACATGAGTACCCCCCCCCCTACGTATAATGCGCAGTGTGTATGTATACGTATGAAGGTATACGTGTACATGATAAGTAAGTATTACGTATGATTTTAAGAAGGGATGCGCATTTCCTGGTAGCGGTAATTACCAGTATTAACACCAGTATTATGTTTTTAAGAAGGGATGAGTATTTCCCGGTAGCAGTAATAACCCGAAATTAATAGGGCTCGAGGTAATATTTTGTTGTTGTTGTTTTTGTTGTTGTCGTTGTTGTTGTTGGTTTCGTTGTTGTTAGTGTGTTTTCAGTGTCACTACGACTTCGACTACGAGTTCGTGTTTTCGTTGTTGTTGATACTCTGTTTGTGTCGCCATACCAGGTATTCTTATTTGACGTAACCGCCTATTTATTTATTTCTCCATCCTATTCATTATCTTCGCACTTCCATCATTCTCCCTCCCTGGTCGTAACTCAGATCCGGGGGCACAAAGTAGGCTCCTCTCCCTCCTCCCCCACTACGGTTCTTGCTTCGCATTTTTATGTACGTACTATCTACATGATATGATACCAGGTATATATTATTATTTGAAGTTACAGGTATTAATATTTGCAGTAGACGAAGGATTTTTGATCAGGTATTATACGGTATGTATATGTATACTAGGGAATAAGAGGCTCTCCCGCCACCACGGCGGTAGAGCCATTAAAGCAAGTAGTAATAATAGAGACGATAGAGGCTCGAATCAAAAATAACTGTAGGAATAAATAGGAAACAGGTCGACTACGAACAATCTTAATAGGAATACAAATATATGGTGAAAGAATGCCTTAGAGCCCTTTCTCAGCAGAGGCTTGCCTTCGACGCTGTTTCGTGCCTTACGTGCCTTACTCACGCGAGGCAACGTACCTGCGCTCGAAAAGGGGCAATAGACGTATTTAAACCTCGAAATAGGTCTATATATTTGGATCTGAACCGAACAAAGCCCTATCGAGTTTTAGACGTGAAAAAGATAGGCCCTTATTTTCCACCTACCGACCACGGCAGACCACCGTGAAAAGCGGAACAGGTTTTGTGGCTACCTGTTAGACCACCGGGGCGACCGGCAGTAGGCACATTGAACGCACGTACCATACGTACCATTTGATACGTAAGACACTGTACTCTGTACCATGGTATTATAGCAGCGCGCGTAAATCCGCACCAAAACAGTAAATGTTAACCCTTATAGGACTGGAGTCCCGCTTTGGGGGCAAATTACTTAGAATTAGAGTAGTTTGTCCCCGAAACAGGACTGCAGTCCTAAAAGAGTTAAGAGCGAGGCAGACATCATAAATCCGCCCTGCAGGGCGGGTTGACGAGCACTGCCATGGTAGTAGATCAAACAGCTGATATGTTTGTCCGTATACGATACATAAATACTTTTCATACGGCGTACGTGCACAGACAGCAGTAAATATTTCGCTAGGGGACGGCATATTATCCCTCCCCCCCCTGGGAGGCTGGGAGGGGTATATTGTGCCTCCGGGAATACGGGAATGCGCTTATCGTGTCCTCGGGTATACGTACGGCAGCAGTGTGGTCGAATATACATACGTACTTTTCATACGTGCACAGGCAGTAGTAAATATTTTGCCACGTAGGGGATGACATATCATCCCTTCCCCCCATGGGAGAGGTTCATTGTGTCCCCGGGAATACGGGAATGCGCTGATCGTGTCCCCGTGTATACGTACGGCAGTAGTGTGGTCGTCGTACTGCTGCAGCAGCCTACGTAGTTAACACATCTTTCGTGCGAACGTACATACAACAGGCACATTATATGTATGTACGTGCACGGACAGCATGATGCAGGCTCATGAGAAGCCACGTGAGCATGTCACCTGAGCATCGTTCTAAACGTGATGTATCGTCGAAGATCTATGATGGTGTCTCGCGGCACGGTCTAGCCTGGTCGTATGATACCTGGTATCACATTACGAGTATTGCGCCGCATTCGACAAAATTGTCTATTTCTTGCCATCCCTTGGAGAGTGATCGAGATTTGTTGTAAGACCTAAACCAGCAAACACAACCACCACCACCACCACCAGCGACACGTTTCTGCTGTTGCTGGTGCTCAGCTGGTGGTGGTGGTGGCGGTGCTTGACTTGAGGACGTTTGTTGGTGCTCTTTGGTACCTTCTACCTGGAATACGTACATATGCTTCTTTTCCTCAGGAACACCCCTGTTAAAGTAGGCCATGCAACATGACCAAGCTTCACGAACTCGGGACGGCTTTGAACACGAGCAGAGGCAGGAGGAGGGGATGTTATTAAAGGGCCTTCAGAGACCCCGTCCGTTTCTAAAGCAGTGGTGCTTTCGTCGCGCACGGTGGCAGAAGGCGGCGTACGTATCGTACGATACGAGTAGGCGACCAGAGCGAGGATGGACGAAACAATTTCAGCGAAGATTAAAAGTAGCAACCGCACTGCTGCAATACTCGTACGTAGAGCAGCCGCGAATCGCTGTGGCCACGGCGACAAGCACGGCGCACGTACGAGTTGTACTACAGTATGCCAGCCTGCGACGCAAGAAGACGGTGCCGGGCATGCCGGCGTAGGGAGAAACGTGTTTTGAATGTGAGGGAGAAAAACATGTTTTTTTTTTTTTGCTTTTGCTCCACTCTAAGTTGCTATGATAAAGTGGGCATCAAATATCACTTGATTAATTAAATTATTGTTTTCAGGGCATCAGACGAACTATATATAATGGATGAATACAAGGGCTCTGCATGGGTGCCGGCATCCATGCTCCGGAAAAGAAAATATACATAATTTATTTGGCACCTGGTATACATCGTATCATCCTTACGAGAATTTAATGTGATGACGCTCGCTCGTGTTTCGATATAGATACCTGACAAATACGTATATAATCAAGGCAATGCCAAGTGTTGCTGGTAGAAGGAACGAATGGCAAGTGTTGAAATTCCAGTTCGCAATCTCATTTTCCAGTCTCAGTCTCAGAAATACATCATCACCACCAGTCGTTTTTGTTTTTCACCAAATAGTCTCAGTTCTCAGAATAATAAGGCGCACCTGGTACCTGGTAAGATTTACGACAATGTGATGGCTCTCGCTCGTGTTTTGACGTATGATACCTACATACGTACAGAATCAAGGCAATGCCAAGTGTTGCAGGAAGGAGATACAGACAGGCTGAAAGGTGTTGATGCTCAGTTCGCAACCTCGTCTGATTTTCAGTCTCAGACTTAGAAATGCACCAAGGGCTCAGTTTCGGTGTGTAAAACGGACCCTGATACGTACAACCTTTAAGTACGCGCGATCGAAGTATTACACTCAGCTTGCAAGGATGAGTTTCGACGGAATCCTCGATCTCACAGCTGTCTTTACGAAAAAAGGGGGACTTTCCCAAACTAAGTAGATGGAAAGGGGGATACCCTCGCGTACGCATAACAAAAACAGGGATATGCCCACACCCTCCTTTTGATCGCTCTCGCTCACCCACTAAACATATGAAAAAAAAAAAAAAAAACTGGGGATGGTAGGGAGGTGCCATGTGAGTGTGGCAAACACATCAGATTGTATTTTCGAGTCGATTTGACACAGTACATGGGCGTACCCGGCGGCGAAAACCGATGTCCCCCTTTTTGTAACGATATAGGGGGGTGTACTCTTTTTATGTAAAATCCCCTATTATTTAATAGTATATTACGAGTATCGATATTTAATGGCAGCTGAATCTTATTTATTTCTTGGAGTAGACGTGTAGACTACGTAATTATAAATACATGAACAAAATTGCAGCTGCTGCTCGGAGAGAGCTCGACAGCTTTTCTTAGACGTAGATTTTTGCCCTTTTCACGATAACTGGCGATGACGTCCACCCGGCGACACGCAACTCCCTCATCGTGCTCGCCGACCCCTGCTCTGCCTACTCTGCCAAGGGCGGTCTCGGCCGTGCCCAACTCATGTCTCACGGGGCTGCGATTTTTCCAGGATTCCATGCCCTTTTTGTCACGTGCACATACCATACCAACCAGTACATGCTTTTTTGTTCTACACGCAAACCGCACTATGCAAGATTCCGTTTTTTTATGTAGACGACCAACCCGGAATTTTATCGTACCGGCTCCTTTTACTGCGGATATACACGTACGTATTATATGTACGAGTACCAGTACCGCTGCAAGCAGTAACAGAGTATCATATACCAGGTAATTTTTAATGTGCGATGATATCTGTACAGTATTCATGCGTGCGTGGTATTCAGCAGTATGATAGTGGTCGGTGTGTGCCTGGATATAGTACCGGGCAGGGCCTCGCGTGCGCTCGCGGGCGTGGACATGCGGGCGGTGGGCGCTGCAGCAACGTTTATCAAGAATATGGAGAGCGCACATCATACAAAGCACACACGCTCTTTTGTTTTACACACTACTGCTGTACATGCATAATCAAAGATTCCCTCATCGTGCTCGCCGACCCCTGCTCTGCCTACTCTGCCAAGGGCGGTCTCGGCCGTGCCCAACTCATGTCTCACGGGGCTGCGATTTTTCCAGGATTCCATGCCCTTTTAGTCACGTGCACATGCCATACCAACCAGTACATGATTTTTTGTTCTACACGCAAACCGCACTATGCAAGATTCCGTTTTTTTATGTAGACGACCAACCCGGATTTTTATCGTACCGGCTCCTTTTACTGCTGATATACACGTACTACGTACTATATGTACGAGTACCAGTACCGCTGCAAGCAGTAACAGAGTATCATATACCAGGTAATTTTTAATATGCGATGATATCTGTACAGTATTCATGCGTGCGTGGTATTCAGCAGTACGATAGTGGTCGGTGTGTGCCTGGATATAGTACCGGGCAGGGCCTCGCGTGCGCTCGCGGGCGTGGACATGAGGGCGGTGGGCGCTGCAGCAACGTTTACCAAGAATATGGTGATGGAGAGCGCACATACAAAACACACACGCTCTTTTTTTTTACACGCAGCTACTACTGTACATGCATATACCCGTACGTACGTACGTACGTACGTATCATAACACCTCAGTACCATAGGGTGATATTTACAAGAAATAAGAAATTCGGAAGCCGTTATATTGAAGCTAGTATAAAACGCATCCTCTCCTCTCATGTAAATAAGAAACCTAGCCTCCGTTTGTGAGTGTTTTTCATTATTAGGTGTCATGTACTACTGCTGTACACCCCTTGGCAGTACAGAGTCGCTTTGTTCGCCCTAAGCTTAGCTACCAATCTACCTCAGTAGGCTACTCCTCGCCGTTACGGGCATTGCGCGTAGCCGCAGGCGGGCGTCAGCCCGCTGCGGCGAAGCCCCCCTTGTAAATACATGCACGATATTGTTGGTGGTCTCGTGTGAGAGCTCCTCGGCTTTTCTTAGACGTAGATTTGAGCCTTTTTCGCGATATCTCGCGATGAGGTCCACCCGGCGGCACGCAACTCGCTCATCGTGCTCGACGATCCCTGCTCTGCTTCTCTGCAAAGGGCGGCCTCGGCCTTGCGCTACACGAGGCCCACGGGGTTACGTTTGTTTGAGGATGTATTGCCTATTTGTCACAGGCTCGCCATACGAACGCACGTCGTTTTTTTTCTGACAGTCCCGTGCGGGATGATATCTGTTTTGGACCTTACGAGACCCCAAAAATATCTACCGCATGCGCTCCTCAGGAGCGTGTCGGGAGAATTTATCGGTTAACGTGCCCGTCGGCCTGGATATAGTACCGGGCAGGGCCTCACGTGCGCTCGCGGGCGTGAACATGCGGGCGGTGGGCGCTGCGGCAACGTTTACCAAGAATATGGTGATGGAGAGCGCGCATACAAAAGACACACGCTCTTTTTTTTTACATGCAGCTACATGCACAATCAAAGATTCGGTTTTTTATGTCGACGAAGAACCCGAATTTTTATAAGACCACGTACTACTACTGTACAGCTGATATACACGTACGTACGTACGTATGATACAGTAGTACCAGCACCACAGCAGAAACAGATCTGTGTACCATGGGTTCATACGTGCGTGGTACACCAGTGTGATACTATGATACTATTAATACTGGTGTTTGTTGTTTCTGTTCGTATGCGAGCGATGGGCACTCCAGCTTTCCCAATAAAATTACGGTGATGGTCGAGAACTTACTTTTTTTCGAAAAAAGTGGTTCCGAATTCGTTACCGGTATACGTATACTCGTACTCGTATTGCGTTTATAGTTGTCCCGTGGGCTACATGCAAGATCCAAGATTGACAATGTGTTTTAGCTCGATGCTGGATTTTACGAACTACTTAGGGCTTAGGGCCCGTCTTAACGAGCACATAAAACATGAAAATAATAAATGAAAATAAAAACGAAAAGCAGAACTAAAGAACAATCGAGCCTCATTGGTCAAACAGCAAAAAATAGTAGTACGAGAGATCCCGAAAACTCAGTTTTTGTTTTTCGTTTTTTTTTAATTGCCAGAGGGTTTAATTTTAATGAAAATGGGTGCAATGTTATCTGATTATGGGATATATCCCCGCCAAGAGGAACATAGGATGACCGGTTCGTAAGCGCACGATGGGTGGAGTAGTGCGTGGGGCTGCTGCAGGGCTTGTACGCCATCAAAGCCAGCATATATGGGTAGGGTATAACCAAGCTGTGCCTATGCAAGAAACCAGAGGGTCAGGAGTCAGGAGGTGGCTGTGGCGATATATTTTACGATGGGGGTGCCAGAGAGCGGCCCAATGTCTGCCGAAAAACGGCGAGGACCCAAACACAACTTCCAGGGCCTTCCCGAGGGAGCGGGTTGGACCACGAGCACCGCCTGCTCTCAGGGGTGCCTCGCGCGTGCGAGTTGGGTTTGTCCAGCTGCGTCGTTGGGTGCATTCGCCGCGAGTCCATATTCGGTGGCGGTTGAACTATTCCGTGATTCAAAAAATAAGTTGCACCGCGAGTTTTTACATCTATTTTCGATTTTTTTTTCAGCTAAAGTTGGCTGTCGTTTGGACTCAACTGCCTTTTTTTTTCTAAAAACAAAAGGCTGTTCGTCATTTTCATTTATTATTTTCATTTTTTATTTTCTCGTTAAGACGGGCCCTTATCGCTGATAAACGTACGGATTTTTATAGTTTACTGCTGATATACGTACGTACGTATCACAATACCTCAGTACCATAGGGTGATATTTACAAGGAATAAGAAATTCGGGAGTCGTTATATTGAAGTTAGTATAAAACGCATCCTCTCCCCTCATGTAAATAAGAAACCTAGCCTCCGTTTGTGAGTGTTTCTCATTAGGTGTCCTGCACTACTGCTGTACACCCCTTGGCAGTACGGAGTCGCTTTGTTCGCCCTAAGCTTAGCTATTAATCTACCTCAGTAGGCTACTCCTCGCCGTTACGGGCATTGCGCGTAGCCGCAGGCGGGCGTCAGCCCGCCGCGGCGAAGCCCCCCCTTGTACGAGCTGGGCTAGCCATATAATGGTTTAAACGTCGGATTGGCCATGCCTCCATCAATTTTTCGAATTTGGACTTGATATTTTGACACGGTGTAGTTCATGCACTCGTGAACAGGTTGACCTTCGGCCCTATGCATTATTTTATTTTTTTCCAAGAGATATGACCGATCCAAAAACCCGAAAAAATACAAAAGCGACGAAAACTAGTAAAAAAACCAAAACATAAATAGGGCCGAAGGTGAATGCCTTTGAACGTGCGATTTAAATCCGGGGTCGAAAACTTAGTGCAAGATACTCAAAATTGAGCGGGGCATCGCAGAAATGCCATTTTATTCGTAATGACTTGACTAATGTATAGAAATCGAGTTTTGGTGATATCTCTTGATGGGTGGCGAATTGGGCAACGAGACTTTCATCGCTCTTCTCTGTGGGTCTTCAGCACTGTCTCCACCAAGTTTCATAGAGATCGAAAACGACGATTTCTATACGAATTTTGTGTAAAAAAGTCGGTGTTTTCGAGTTTTCACGGATATCTCAGCGAGACCAAGTCGGAAAAATAAAAAGTATAGAAATTTTCATATACGCTTTTTTTTGCACAAGCAGTGGTGTGTCAGGGTCAGTGTCCCCAATTTTTGTAGCCTAACTTGCAGTGGTTCACGAGATACGACTCAACAAAGCTTTATCAGCTTTACGGCTGGCCCAGCTCGTATGTATATACAATGTCCCATCATTGACGTGTATACCAGGTATACTGCTGTATGCCAATTGCATTATTGAAATAAAATTGCGATCAGCATTGTTGTTGGTATTTGGACGTAAAGTGGGAGCTTGGTTTGTTGGTTGTCTACGTACAATGAATGTCCCATCATGTACGTACGTAAATATATGCCAATTGCGCTATTAAATTGAAATCAGCATTGTTGTTGGTATTTCGACGTAAAGTGGGTGCTTGGTTTGTTGGTTGTTCTCATCAGTTATTTAGACCAAACGCTTTAGTACCACTGTGGCTCTTTTTTTTTTCCCGGCTTTTATTTCGCCAACCAAAGATAAACGCTGTGCAGCAGCAGTGCCCATGGCCAAAACAACATACTCGTACGAGTACTCTCATGTATTCAAAATATCGTACGTATCGTTTTCGTATAGGTGCCCGGTGTACGCCATACGTACATATTACAAGGTTCCCCTCCGGGACGTGCCTAGGGGAGTGGCGCAAGAACGAACATGAAAACCAAACAGCATACATAGAAGTCTATAGATGACTTGGTTTTCGTGAGCGGGTCGAAAATGACTTGATTTTAGTGTGAGTTCAAAATTGACTCGGTTTATGTGTAGGTGGTATAATTATTATATTGTTTGCCTTCCGACAATGTGCAGGGCATTATTAATTCAGAATGAAAAATTAACTTGTTTTTTTGTGTGCGGGCGGGAAATAATCGAATTGCCTTGATTTCGGTGTAGGGATCGAAATTGAGTTGGCTTTTACTATTTCGTTTGCCCTCCGACAAAATGCAGCCTGATCTACAACATTGATCACTCATAAACATCCTCGAAGATGAAAAAAATAAGGGCTAACTTAGTGAAACAAAAAGGAAACCTTATGGATTGAAACTCCATGGCTAAAATCCTTGGAGAATACATACGTACATGTATTAATATGGAGTCTCAATCCTTCCTGCATCTTCTCCTTCGTGCCTAATCTCTACCAGGTATTATATGTACATGCGTAATTGCTGTTTTATTTTTTAGTGCTTGGTGTCTCGATCACAATCGAGTTACTGTCGTTCTTGTGGGCGGGCTGAAAACGATTTGGTTTTAGTGTCGGGGTCCAAATTTATAAGGTTTTAGTGT
>MEHQ01000788.1:0-22139 GCA_008828725.1 Saccharina japonica | reverse complement strand
TAGTGTCCGTCCACCTTTCTGATGGCGTCTGCCTCCGCGCACAAAAGTGAGATGGACATTGCTGTCTACACCGACGGCCAAAAAGGCCCGTGCATCTGGACTTTTGCGCCTGACGCACCAGTGCCGATCCAACTCTACCGCTGCACACGCTTCGCGGCGGGTGCGCAGCAGCAAGAAGGTATCGGTCCGCTCGAGGGTGAGCCTAGCCTTGCTCGCTAGAAAGACCCCCCCCCTCGCTATGGGCCAAGCCAAAGCAAAAACTTTGCCGAGGCAGCGAGGGGAAGAAGGGAAGATACATGTACAAAATTGCAGCTGCTGCTCGGAGAGAGCTCGACAGCTTTTCTTAGACGTAGATTTTTGCCCTTTTCGCGGTAACTGGCGATGAGGACCACCTGGCGGCACGCAACTCCCTCATCGTGCTCGCCGACCCCTGTTCTGCCTGCTCTGCCAAGGGCGGTCTTGGCCGTGCCCAACTCTAGGATCACGGGGGTACGTCCGTTTGAGGATTTCTTGCCTCTTTGTCACAGGCTCGCCATTTTTTCTGACAGTCCCTTGCGGGATAATTCCCCCCTGTTTTGGACCTTGCGAGACCCACGAAATTATCTACCACATGCGCGCGTGTCGGGACTTTCTCTCGCGAGGCGGTGAGCGTCTTCGGGCGATTTATCGGTTAACGTGCCCGCCGGCCTGGTTTGCACCGGGCAGGGCCTCGCGTGCGCCCGTGGGGCGTGAGCATGTGAGCAGTGCACGCTGCAACGTACTTCGAGAGCTTGCTGTTTTTCTTGAAAAAGTGGTTCCGATTTCTATTAATAGTATTATTCCGGTATTCGTATACTCGTACGTACGTACTCGTATTTCCTTTATAGTTATCCCGTGTTTACGCGCAAGATTCAAGACTCCGTTTTTGTGTTGACGATTTGATACTTGGTGTATTGAGTACGACGTACTTATACCTCTTGATATATGAACGTACCGCCGTGCGAACAAGCACCGGGACAGAGTACATCTCGACATATACTCGTACACAATAGCAGCAGCAGTAGTATCGGTACTATCAATAGTGTCATCTGTATGATCTGCAGTCTGTACGTATGTACGTACGTCGTATAGTTTGATGGTGCTCGATCCTATCAAAGCATGCGCGTTTTATACTCGTACCCGAGTACTGCTTACTTGAAAAAAGTACAAACTGTTAAAATCCTTACTATTTATTGCGCTCCGGTAGTGATGTCGTTTCGGATCTTCACGACTATACCGGTTTCGTGATAAAATCGACCGAAAAAAAAGGGGCCACTGCTGCTGCTGCTGCTGCTGCTGCTGCTGCTGCTGCTGCTGCTGCTGCTGCAACAACAACAACAACAACAACAACAACACCAACACCAACACCAACACCAACACCAACACCAACACCAACACCAACACCAACACCAACTACTACTACTACTACTACTACTACTACTACTACTACTACTACTACTACTACTACTACTACTACTACTACTACTACTACTACTACTACTACTANGCAACGCCATGTCTACGATACCCAAGGGGTCCGGGAATTTGACCTGAAGGCAGCGGGCAATGCTCACCACTGCTGCCGCCGCCTCCGCTGGCAACCAAGAGTTGGGTTGGTGGGCCATACTGGCGATGCTGCCGCCCAGGAAGGCAGTGTATCCCGTCCTTCCGACGACGCCACGTGTGATGTGATCAGGGTAAGGACACAGAGCATCCCTTGCCAGGTTTTCCTATTGAACAGGTACTCGTTGGTACTCACGTGTGTTGTTTGCTTGGAGATAGAAGAAGAACAGCTTTATTCCTTTTGGCACGACGAAATACAGAAAGGCTGAAGGCTCAAGTGGCCTCGCCTAGCAAACCCCTGGTTTCCATCTAAGATACGCCTCCCAAGCACCCAAGTACTACAAATATACGATCGATTCCAATACCAGGTAATTTACCAGTATTTCCACATCATCATTCAAGCAGTACCATACCATCCTCCCCACCGTTTTATCGTCACGCATGCGGCATGCGGTCCTTTATTTTTTTTATGTTCTTGTCGCGATTGTTGTGCTGCCCTCTACCCACATGTGATCATATGTACCGTTCGTCAAAATCAGATTCACAGACAGGTGGCCGGGACACCCCCCTTGCACAACAAGAAAGTAAAAACTCCTTGTTGTGTTGAGACATTGATTGAACTTAGGTAGGGTTAGCGGCACATCGTTATTATTGTGGTTGTTCGGGGGAGTTGCTTACTACATCGTTGTGGGGCTGCGTTGTTGTTTGTGGAGATATTGCACAAGGTGTAGTACATCGCCACCACCACCACATGATTATTGTTGGGTGTACCGAATTGAAAGGTCGTCGACACCTTCACCTTCTTTGTGTGGGGTTTATTCCGCTGGGCTACTGGTAAAATATTAACCAACCACCCACCCAATCTAAGCCTTACAACCCCCCCCCCCCTTCAGAACAGCGGGGTCTTTGGTCTTCGTATGGGGCCGTACGTGCCTAGTCCGAAGTTCTTAACAATATATGGGGACCTAGGGAGTGTAGAGAGGAGTTTATCAGGTTCCGACATGAGGAAATTCGCTTTTGAAAAGCGTTTTCATGGTGGTCGTGAGATTCGAACTCACGGCCACTACAACCCACCATGCCGTCGATGCCATATTTGTTGAATCCACTGGTAAAAGGTTAAACAACCACCCACCCAATCTAAGCCTTATGACATTTGCTACATCATTCATTCGCTGTGGAGCTAAAATTGCGCTGTGGAGACTTGAACAATGCATTATTATAGCAAACCCCACGAAGTGTCGACAGCCTCTAAATTCGGTGCACCTAATAATGGTGGTAGTATAGAGGTGTGCTACATTGTTCAATGTCTCACCAATTATTTTTTTACGTCCACCATGTTTTATGTGCTATCGCTAAAAAAAATATAACAAAAACAAAACGGCACCCTGGTTGTCTAGCTTACGCAGCGAGTGGCGTGTTTTACAGCGTCGTTGCCAACCGACGCCAACCCAACCTATAAATATATCATATATTTATAGGGGTGGGTATAACGGGGGGGTTGGGTAAACTACGCGGTACTCTCGCGACGAAAAATAAAATCAAGATCCTACACTGCTGTTTCAGACTGGGAAGAAATACGAGGGGGGGAGCGGGCACTTTCGTCTACAGCGCTTGGCAACCCGATGCGCCCCATAAAAAAACATGCAGAATAAACAGGGGGCGGGAGGGGGACAACACCAATGTACTCTAGCGCCAAACAAAATCTACGAAAAGCGAGTGTAGATAACGGGGGGGGGGGGTAAACTACGCGGTACTCTCGCGACGAAAAAAACAAATCAAAATCCTCCACTGCTGTTTCAGACTGGGAAGAAATACGAGAGGGGGAGCGACTACTTTCGTCTACAGCGCTTGGCAACCCGATGCGCCCCATTGAAAAAAATGCCGAATACACAGGGGGCGGGGGGGGGGTCAACACCAATGTACTCTCGCGCCAAAACAAAATTTCACACTCTCCACTGCTTGTATCAGCCCGGGAGGAGAACAAGACGGGGGGGAAGAGCACTTTCTGTTCGGACGCTCGACAACTCTCTGCACTATATTAATAATAAAGCAAAACATAATAGGGGGGGGGGGAGGTCAGCATCGGGGCACTCTCGCGACAAACATATTTTTTGCATACCCCACTGCTGTTTCAGACTGGGTGGAAAAAAAGAAGGGGGAAAGGAGCACTTGTATATGCAACGCTCGAAACCTCCCCCACATTCCCATACAAAAGGCCTATACTCCCGACTAAAAAAAAAAACAAAAAAAAAAAAAAAAAAAAAAAAAAAACAAACAACACACACACAGGAGGAAAAGAGATAGATATACAGGACAGTGATTAAGAACCCCAGCCTAATATTTCCAAGGAAATAAGAAATTCGGCAACCGTTCTATGAAGTTATAGTAGGACGCACCCTCTGGAAAAAAAACAGAAACCCAGCCTGGGTTGTATTTATTGTTTCTCATTATAGATGTCCTGTATTACGGTACACCCCTTGGCAGTAAATTCGCTTTTGTTCGCCCTAATCAAGCTTATTTTTTAGTATTCCTACCTCTATTCTTCGCCGTTACGGGAATTGCGCGAAGCCGCAGGCGGGCGTCAGCCCGCCGCGGCGAAGCCCCCCTTGTATCAGGTATTTTTTAGTACGAGATATTTATTGTTGAGTCGTTGTGGACTCCGGGCAGTGTTGGCTTCGTGGGCAATTCAACCTGCGTTGAGTATCGTGGCCTTTGTTTTCTCTTTTTATTTTTTCTTCAAAAGTGCCTGGCGTGTGTTGACTTCGTAGGGCATTTTAAGAGTCGTGTGCTCTTAGACCTATATGCCAATGGGAAAGCAAAGTTACCCTAAAATGTTCGAATTCCCAAGATCCCCGCCCATAATTTTCAAGAACAAGCTTTCTATGGGACCGATACTTAAAACGGAATGTTCCCAACTTTTGGAAAAGCCCGAAAAAGGCAATTCTCAGGCCGATGTTGGGGCAAGATCGGCCTCAGAAAAGCTCAGGCGGATGTTAGTTCGAAGCGGCGAAATTCCGAGTCCTCGACAGACATGGATCGACGAAACCAACGACAGCGTCATGAATTCTGAACGCGGTGCGCTCGTTACGGGCTCCGACCCACCCTAGGGTCACCGTGTTCACACGATGGCCGGTGATATGTGGCGGGCGCTGGCCAGGCGTCTGATAAACAAACAATTGGCTGCTGGTGTGCATAAAACAGATGACAAAATTTCTCGATCCGTCTCAAATGGCAAAAAATAGGTTTTTTTTTCGGGTTTGGGAGAAGAGCGTAGGACGCCGCCGGCAATCTTTGGCCTCCTAGACCATGGATCCACCTTATACCTTCGAGGCCGTCATCTACACTCGTTGGCCTTTCCCGACCCGAAGCGGGTTGGCCGTGGGCTGTGTCTATGTCGAGATCGAAGGTCTATCGTCGCACGAGCTGATTTTTATCAGGGTGTTGACGATTCGCAGCGAGAAAAGGAAAATTGCGCCGCCTGCAGCCGTTTGAAAAAAATAGGAAAAAAAACAAACAGTTTTCCCCTTTTTTCCCACACCGGCGGTACGAGCGGATCTTGAGCCTGAAAACTCCATGCAAATATTTAATATTTCAAAGATCGACTTCCAACTTTGCTTTCCCATTGACATAGGTCTTAGAGGTGTGTGTGTTGTCTTCACATTAAACCCGTTATTTCTACCCAACCACATCAGTACACCCCGTATGTTTCCTGATTCCTAATCCTAGAGAGATACCAGGTACAAATGTGGTCACAGACTGTAAAACAGAGAAAAACCAAAGCAAAATAAACGCAAATTAATGGGCAAGGCAAGTGAGATGCTAACGTACCGGGTACGAGAACACAACGACACAAGCCAAACCGAAAAATACAAGGCTTATCACGGTACTCGATAATCGAGACGGGACGGGACGGGACTGTTTTTTTACTTATTTGGCGGGAAAAAAAATGAAGACGGGACGGTAACATGAGACGACCAAACAAGTTTTTGAGACGGGACGGGACGGTTGGTGTACAATTTCTCAACGGGACGGGACGGTAATTTCAACGGGGTAGATTTTCACGACGGGACGGGACGGTAAATTTCAACGTTTTTTTTTTTCCACGACGGGACGGGACGGTAAATGTAATTTTTCACGACGGGACGGGACGGTAAATATAACTTTTCACGACGGGACGGGACGGTACGTAATTTTTTTCACGACGGGACGGGTTTTCACTTAATTTTTCACGACGGGACGGAACGGTAAAAATAATTTTTCACGACGGGACGGGACGGTATATATTTTTCTTCACGGCGGAAAGAGACGGCACCGGATCATTGGATCAAAACAGTTGTTGTTGCTCCAGAGGAACAAACGAAAAGAAACACTCGTACGAATCGTACGTGAACGGAAAGCTATCTTGAAATGCGTATCCCCATAATAAATTATTTACCGGCACGGCGAAATCACACCGAATTACCTTGCAATTTACAAATTACGCTACGAACTCGTATATATTTACATCATAGTACAGAGCAAATATCATCATGCTTCGTCTACAGAAATAACCTCGCCAGCCGCAGCGTTTTGAGCAGCGACTGATGATGCGGCAGCCTCCACGTCGCATTTAGCCTTTTAAGCCGCTACATCCTGGAGAACCTTCGCTAGCCCGGGGATTGAGTGCGAGTTGAGCTTAAGCAGCATCGTCATTTCGATTTTGTCAGTCCCGAAGGAGGTGCTCAGTTGGCTAACGACTGCCGAAAGAGCAGAGACGTTGTCCCTTTCTGCTTGACAACTGGTGGTGTCGATCCCCAGGTACAGTCGAGCCAACAGTCCGACATGTGGCCAGCAAGCCGACACTACCACCCCCCCGTCTTGGCGTCTACTATATCCATAGTAAATTCGTAAATTCAATTTTTTGGTATTTCATTATTTCATATTTTGATATTTTGATGTTGCATATTTCGGAATTTTCGTATTTCGTAATTCCGTAAATTCGTAGGGCTGTGAGTCGGTTTCATTTCACGACTAATAACTAGTCGCTAGTCGGCGAAGGCGACTAGCTGACTTTAATTGGTAAGTCGGTTGGCGAAGCCAGCCGACTTGCCGGCTAAAATCAGGCGAGCGAAGCGAGCCAAAAAAGCCCCCTCCGGCCGAGGGGGCTCCGCTGGAGGCGCCCCCGGAGGGCCCGCCGGAGGCGCCTCCGGAGGATCCCGCTTAAGGCGCCGCCGGAGGCAAAAAATACGGTATTTGGCTTCACTTTACGCAAGAAAAGCGCAAACAATATGACCTAGATTCATATAAGTTTCAAACGAAAAATCATACGAGCTGGGCCAGCCAAGAAACCTACAAAGCTTCCTAAAGTAGTATCTCGTGAACCACTGCGAATTAGGCTACAAAATTTTGAAGCGCCAACCCTGACATAGTGCTTGTGCAATTTTTTTTTGTATCTTAAAAATTATATACATTTTTTTTTCTCGGCTCGATCTCGCCGAGATATCCGCGAAAACTCGAAAACAACATTTTTTTCATTCTAATTTCGTATAAAAAATGTCATTTTCGATCAACATGAAATTTGGTGGGGACAATGCTGAAGACACAAGGAGAAGATCGATGTAAGTCTCGTTGCCCAATTCGCCACCCATCAAGAGATATGACCAAAACTCGATTCCATATATAAGTCAAGTAATTACGGAAAAAATGGTAATTCCGTCATGCCCCGACCAATTTCGAGAGTTTTACTCTGAAATTTTCACCACGTCTTTGAACCGTGCGTGCAAAAATACCTGCCGCCTGCCCTCTTTGATTTTTTTTTTTTCCAAGTAGTTTTGATCGCTTTTGCATTTTTTTCGATTTTTGGATCGTCGTATCTCTCTCGAGGGGAAAAAAAAAAAAAAGGGCAGGCGGCAAGTGTGTTGATTAGTACATGATCTACACTGTCCAAATTCCAGGTCCTAGTTCGTTAAATTGGTCGGGGCATGGCTAATCTGCTTTAAAAACATTTTTTTGGCTGGCCCAGCTCGTAGCTTATCACGGTACTCGATAATCGAAACAGGACGGTACTGTTTTTACTTGTTTGGCGGGAAAAAAAATGAAGACGGGACGGGACGGGACGGTAAAATGACGACCAAATAGGTTTTTGAGACGGGACGGTTGGTGTACAATTTCTCAACGGGACGGGACGGTAATTTCAACGGGGTAGATTTTCACGACGAGACAGGACGGTAAAATTCAACGGATTTTTTTCCCACGACGGGACGGGACAGTAGATATAATTTATCACGACGGGACGGGACGGTAAATATATTTTTCACGACGGGACTGAACGGTAAATATTTTTCACAACGGAAAGGGACGGTAAAAATAAATTTTTCACGATAGGACGGGAGGGACGTAGGACCGAGTTTTCCTGTCCCAAATGTTAGTTGTATACTACAACGTATAGAAGTAGTAGTGGTAATGCGGCACTGGATCATTGGATCAGAACAGTTGTTGCTCCAGAGGAACAACGAAAATGAACACTCGTACGAATCGTACATACCAGTACGTGAATAGAAAATCATCTTGAAATTCGTATCTCCATATAATAAGATTTGGGGAGAAATTCATATCCCCGTTATACAAAAATACGTTTCATTTTATTTCATATCTTGATATTCTGATGTTTCATATTTCGGAATTTTCGTATTTCGTTATTTCGTAAATTCGTATGACTTTAATTTAATTTTAAATACCAATGAGAATTTTTTTTTCGTAAATTCGTAGATTCTTGGTGGGGATGACGGCAAGAGACAACGGGCAGGTGTGAATCTTGGCGGGAGAGACAAGTGTTGTCGGCGGGACGGGACGGTAAAGACAACGGTGCATGACGGGACGGGACGGTAAATTAAATTATCTCGACGGGACGGGACGGTAATTTTCAACGGGAGCGAGGGTTCGATTCTCCCCATGGAGGTTTTTATTCTCAAATGACACCGACTGTCGAGAGCGCATATTATAGCGTGGGTAAGCAAAATTCGACGAGAGTTGACGAGGGAAGAAAGTGCTGAAAGTTGACGAGGGAAGAAAGTGCTGAAATCTTCTCGCGATAAAAATGCAAGGCAAGAACCGTAGTGGGGGAGGAGGGRGAGGAGCCTACTTTGTGACCCCGGATCTGAGTTACGACTAGGGAGGGAGAAAGACGGAAGTGCGAAGATAATAAATGGGATGGATAAAAAAAATAAAAAATGATTTGCTTCATTCGTTTACTTTTTATTTTTTTTTCCTTTTCGCTTTTTTATTTTCTTGATTTCTTTTTTTTCTCTTCTCCTTTCCTATACTACGGTGTGTGTTGTCTTCACATTATGTAACCCTTTTAGGACTGCAGTCCCTTTTTGGGGACAAACCACTCTAATTATAAGTAATTTGTCCCCAAAACGGGACTCCAGTCCTATAAGGGTTAAACCCGTTTTTCTACCCAACCACATCAGTACACCCGTATGTTGTCCTGATTCCTAATCCTAGAGAGATACCAGGTACAAATTCTTCNGATTTTCTTGACGGGACGGGACGGGACGGTAAAGTTCAACGGGGCAGATTTCGATGACGGGACGGGACCGTGAAGTTCAACGGTTGGAGATTTGTCGGCGGGACGGGATTTGACGGGACGACGGGAACAGTTTAACGACGGTTTAACCATCCCGTCCCGCCGTTACCGTCGTTACTGTCCCGCCAAAATACCGTGATAAGCCTTGGAAAAATAGGAACAAAAAGACAAATAAAAAACGAATTCTGAAACGAAACAGAATACAAATGACGCAGGGAGACAGAAGCGCCCCTAATAGAAGAAAACCACGTGCCCAAGAGAGGAACAGATAACTGCTGCACGGCCGGGGCAACACGAAGAAAAGGAAGACACCGGCGTAGGGCGGTTTCAAAAGGAGAAACAAGGCAAAAAAGCAAAAGAAGGAAGACACTAGAAGAGAGGAAAAGAGAAAAATCGTTCTCAAGGCGATGATAATAACAGATTCCCGTCTCTGCTACAAGACCGATACGGGGACCATGTCACACCATCTGCCATCTCCTTCCTGCTTCTCAAAAAGAACGGTGTCAAGAGCCGGTACTACCCCCCCCCAGTGAGCAAGTCAACAAGAAACAAACAAACAAAATAAAAAAAAAAAATAGAATTGAGGGGCTAGTCGAACCGATACCTTGCCGCACAATGTACCATTTCGTTTCTGCATTCGTCGACAGCTGTATCAGTACAGCCGCCCTTGCCCCCCCMCYCCCCCTCTCCTTGTCGCCTCTCTAGTGTGGTCACAGACTGTGAAACAGAGAAAAACCAAAACAAAATAAACGCAAATTAATGGGCAAGGCAAGTGAGATGCTAACGTACCGGGTACGAGAACACAACGACACGAGCCGAACCGAAAAATAAGAACAAAAAGACAAATGAAAAAAACGAATTATGAAACGAAACAGAATACAAATGACGCAGGGAGACAGAAGCGCCCCTAAAAGAAAAAAAAACACGAGCCCAAGAGAGGAACACATAACTGCTGCACGGCCGGGGCAACACGAAGAAGAGGAAGACACCGGCATAGGGCGGTTTCAAAAGGAGAAACAAGGCAAAAAGCAAGAAAGCAAGAAAGAAGACACTAGAAGAGAGGAAAAGAGAAAAATCGTTGTCAAGGCGATGATAATAACAGATTCCCGTCTCTGCTACAAGACCGATACGGGGACCATGTCACATCATCTGCTATTTCCTTCCTGCTTCTCAAAAGAACGGTGTCAAGAGCCGGTACTACCCCCCCCCAGTGAGCAAGTCAACAAGAAACAAACAAACAAAATAAAAAACAAAAATAGAATTGAGGGGCTAGTCGAACCGATACCTTGCCGCACAATGTACCATTTCGTTTCTGCATTCGTCGACAGCTGTATCAGTACAGCCGCCCTTGCCCCCCCACTCCCCCTCTCCTTGTCGCCTCTCTAGGCGTCCTCAGCTGCATGCCGTAGCCGGCTCCTTTCCGCTTCGGCCCTGTGCCACCACGCCATGAAATGTTCCGCCGCCTCAACGACCCCCCGATACCAAACCCCACTCTTCTTAGCCGCCCTTTGCCATAGTAACGTCTCTGCTCTGAACACTAAAGGGGAGCTTGCTGTGGAGCCCGCTGTCGCTCGAAATACCCTGAGGTCATCTGCTATACATTGGGCCCAGTATGTTGTTATTTCAAGGGGTTTTATAGCGGAGGTATATACTCGTGTGCGAAGTTTTGTGGCGATATGTTGCGGAGAGGATTTTTGGCGGCTTGGGTACAGTATATCTATTGCAGGAGTGTTATTGGTTTCTTGGCGAGTTGTCTGCTGGAAGGCCACGAGTTTTGCCTATTAACCGCCAAGTTTGTTTGCGGTTTTTGTGTTTTTCAACCAGTGATGTCGGATTACCGCATTACCTCCTTACGGCGAGGCTGGTTCGCGGTAAGTAATAAGGGTGAGCCGCGGTAATTACGGTAGGCCCCCTGCCCCCTATATACGTAAGCCATACATTTAGTTAGGAAACCCCTGCATGTTTTGCTCCCTTGGGCAGCTTCTGCCTTCCATCTTTCCACTTTGGAGCTTGCGCTGTGGCCTTGCTGTGATCAAAGCGATGGCATTTATTAGGATAGCAAAGAAGTCCAAGCACGCCACGTAGTGCGCGTGAGTAGTTCGATCCGTTTCGCAACCCCCCCGCTTGCCGAAGGGGCCGAGGCGCTACGAGTACATAAAGAAGGGAAGTAATACGTACATACATTATCATTATTGGGTAAAACGAATCGAAACAAATAAACAATAATAAAGTGCAAAAAATCCAAGGACTATCATGGGAGTCAACGGGACGGGAATTCCCATAGAGAACGGGACGGGACGGGTATTCCCGTCCCGTCCCATCGTGAAATGTCTACCCGTCCACGACCTCCCGTCCCATCCCATCATGTTTTTCCTACCCATTTCCTTCCCATATGGCCGAAATAGTATCCTCCCGTCCTCCCGTCCCCACCTTGCTTCCCATCCCATCGTCGGATACTTTCTCCCGTCCCATCTCTTCCCATCCCGTTGGCAGGATACTTTCTCCCGTCCCATCACCTCCCATCCCGTTGGCAGGATAACTTATACCGTCCCACTTGCTTCCCGTCCCGCTATCCCCGTGCTCCCGTTCCCATGACCATTGTGGACATGCTCCCATTGTCAGTTCCCATCTTCCTCCCACTTACGCTTCCCACTCAACCTCCCACATCTCCCATTTGCACTTCCCACTTATCTCAGTTTCAGTAGAAGTTGTATTTCATATTTATTAATATTATATGTGAATCTTGGATTTAATTACGCTGTCAGCTCTCCCATTTTTATTTTATATTTTTTCACTTTTGGAGAGAGACGCACCACACACGCACCACACACGCACCACACACGCACCACACACACGTTCTTCATGGCGGAATCGGCCGGTGGTGGCTCGGCTTCTGAGTCTCCGGCACAGCCAAGTCCGTCATTTGCGATCAGTGGTACTCCCGTGAATAAGATGGGTGCAGGCGTTGGGAGAAACAAGCAGACGTCAGGGATTTGGAAGTATTGCGTGGAGTTCGAGCCAGCTGTGGACAAGAAAAACGTGAAGTGCATGGTGAAACGAAAGCTGCCCGCGTCGAGGCTTGGGGGAGGCGGGGTGTACGTCCCGTTGAGCATTTATATCCCGTTGACAACGTCCCACATATCCCCAGTGGGCTTCCCGTCGTCTTTCCCATCGACACTGGCAATTTTCCCATTGCCTTTCCCGTTGTCTTTCCCATTGACAATGACAATTTTCCCATTGTTTCCCGTCCCACTATAAAACGTGATAGTCCCATCCCATCCCGTCTGAAAGATCGGAGCCTATTCGATTCCCGTCCCGTCCCCATCAATAAAAAACTCCCAGCTTCCCGTCCCGTTCCCGTCCCGCCTAGAAAGCATGTGAACATTTCCCGTCTCGTTCCCGTCCCGTCTAGAAAGCATGGGAAATTTCCCGTCCCGTTCCCGTCCCGTCTAGACGCAAATCGTCCCGTCCCATCCCGTCACAACGGGAGCAGAAAAACTGACGATGGGATCCCGTCCCGTTGACAACGGGAGCCCAATTTTTTTTCGCCTGCGGCGGGCTAATCACTCCCGTCCCGTCCCACACGGTGCCTGCGGCACCACGATAGTCCCTGAAAAAATCAAACAAATGTTTTCCATAGTTATATATGTGCCTGTTGATTCTAGCGAGGATGTGTCTCCAACGTCCCCTGTTTTTGCCGCAATTACCCCGAATAATATGTCCGAAAATGGCGTAATTACTTCAAGCACGAGAATTTCCAGCCGTAATCCGACATCATTGTTTTCAACCGCACCGAGAAACTATCGTCTCAATGCCAAGCGTCCACATGCTCTTCTCGTTTGGCGTTATCAGTTACCAGCCATTGTTATATCTACTCATGTATCATCGCTGTCAAGGTCTTGGGTTCGATTCGTTGATCGGGCGGCGTCAGCCGCAAAACCCTTGTATGTCTGCGTATCATACAATGTCCCACGACACCTTCAACAGTCACGGTGCACGTCCCGTGAATTCCCGTGGGGGGTGCTTACAAAAGTCCCGTGGATTCTCGTGGTGGCTACTTCCCGCGGGAAGATTTCCCGTGGTAGCCGGTTCCCGCGGGAAGAATTCCCATGGTGGCCGGTTCCCGTACACATAATCCAGTGAGTTCCCGTGGTGGCTAGTTGCCCCGGGAAGGGTTCCCGTGGAGGTCAGTTCCCGTTCAAAAAATCCCGTGAATTCCCGTGGTGGCTATTAATAGTTCCCGCGGGAAAGCTCCCAAGATGAAAAAGCGTTCCCGAGGAAGGCCCTGGAAATTCTGAGCATTAAAACTGGAAAATGCCGTTTTTCGTAGGGAGTCACAAAAATGAGGAAAAACAAATACCAAAAATAGTATTGCAACTGAAAAACAAACGAATTTGTTTTTCATTTGCTCATTCGTATATTTTTTCGAAGGTATGTTCTGTAGGGTATACCGGTACCGGGGGTAATTTTATTGCGCGTACCGAACTTACCGAAGTGTTGGTACCGGTATTGAAAAAGTACCAAACTTATCGAAATGTCCGGTACCGGTATTGAAAAATTACCGAACTTACCAAGTGTCGGGTATCGGTATTGAAAAGGTGACGAACTTACCGAAGTGTTCGGTAGGGTATTAGGCACACTACCGAGAAAATACCGGTACCCTCGGTATTGTGGCCGAGGGTATACCGGTACCCGGGGTATATTTAGGTGAGCGTACCGAACATATCAAAGCGCCAGGTACCGGTATTTGAAAAATACCGAACTTACCGAAGTGTCGGGTACCGGTATTTGAAAAATACCGAACTTACCGAATTGTCGGGTACCGGTATTGAAACAATACCGAACTTACCGAAATGTCGGGCACCGGTATTGAAAAATACCGAACTTACCGAAGTGTCGGGTATCGGTAATGAAAAAATATCAAACTTACCGAAGTGTCAGGTACCGGTATTTACCGAGGAAATACCCCCCGTATACTTCGGTACGTACCCTACCGAATACCTGGTATACCCTAAATACATGTGTACTCGTATATACCAACAGCAAACAGATGGCGGCGGCAACGGCGGAAAAAACGGCAATGCCGCCGCCCCCATCCCAACCACGTAGCAAGCGGCGGCACGGTTAGCAGCAGCACCAGCCTCAGCAAGAACAACTGAACACAGCAGCAGAGGGGCAGAAGCAGCAGCTCCGACTTGGGCAATGTGCTGCTGCTGTGGGCTCTACTGCTGTAGATTTAATATTGTTCACGTGTGCCACTGCCATCAAAACTGCGTTTGAAGCCCGAACTTTATTTGAAAAAATAAAAAACAACAGCTGTGAGCTCGAGGATGTCGTTGAAGCTCATCTTTGCTAGCTGAGTGTAATACTTCGATCGCGCGTAATTACGGATTTTATATGTCCTCATGTAGGATGTACATCCCGTATGAGGGGGGCACAATCTGAGGCTGTAAAATTCAGGAAGTGCGTGCCTATTTTTGGGGGGAGAAATAATCAAAATTAAATTAAAATTAAATTAAAATTAAAATTAAACTAAACAGTCTATATACCCCAACCTCCCAACTCCGAAGATTGGCATACGGTTTAGGTCATCGACGACCTCGCGTTGTGCTGCTGCCGCTGCTGCTGGTACAGCAGTGTTTGAATATAATTAGAGCAGCGATGGATTCGAGAGGTCGCGTTCAAGTCCGTGTATAGGATTCATGCTACGTAAATATATGTAGAGAAGACTACTGCTGCTGCTGCCACAACTCTATGCCTTGTATATATATAATTATAAAAATGAAAAAACAACAGCTGTGAGCTTGAGGATTTCGTCGAAACTCATCTTTGCTACGTAGCTGAGTGTAATACTTCGATCGCGCGTACTTCCGGATTTCATATGTCCTCATGCAGGATGTACATCCCGTGTGAGGGGAACACAATTTGAGGCTGTTCGAGAATTCAGGAGGTTTGTGTCTATCTATAAGGGCCCGTACATATTAACAAACATTTGTGTTCGTTTGTTTGAGTTTGTTTTTTTTTCGTTTGTTTTGATTTGCATTTGATTGGTCGAAAAGGGAATAAGGGCCAGTACAAACGAGGAACACAAAACCTAAAAACAAATCCTAAAAACGAACAGACTTTAGGTTTTGGGTGGAAAATCGAAGATGGTGTACAAACGCAGGATACGCGTGAAAAACAAGAGCGAAAAACAAAAGCGAAAACGAGTCAAAGGTCAAGGTGGAAGACCAGCAGTAATGCACCACCCAGCTGCGGTAGAGGCGACGCCCAGCCCTGAAAAAAGAGGAGAGTGTTCCCACATGACTAGCCGACCATACTCTGCTGCTGCAATAGTACCCGTACCCTGGAGCGCGAGATCTGCGCTGGATAAAGTACGGGTGCTGTTCAGAAAGTTTCACCGCTTGCTATGTACAACAGATGATTTTTGAATTTACAGCAGCACGCAATTCGACTTGGACCGCTCCATGAGCCACGGTTTTGGCTACGGCGTTGAACACTAAAATGCCTGGCACCAGCCGCGTGTTGTTCGCGCATTGTCTGCTCTCTGTCTTCTGGTTGTCCAGTCTACGGGGCGTTCGTAGCTGCGGTTGTGGCCATGATCTCCGTTGTCGCTGGGCTGTTCGTTCTTCGTGTTTTGTTTTTAGGGTCATTTTAATCGATTTTCGATTAAACAAAACCGAAAAGCAAAAATATCCCATCGCGGTCTTCTGGGTCTCTTTTTTCATGTTTCGCCAATCAGAGTGAGCGAATCTTCGTAAGTCATTTTAGGTTTTGTTTTAAGGGTCAAAACGCTCCGTTTGTACGGGCCCTAACCAGCAAGATATTTCCAAGGCTACGCGCGGTAAAGGTCGGGACGGGAAAATGTGGTCGGGACGGGAACGGTACGGTACGGTACGGGAATGGGAAACCGTCAGATTTTTCGTTCACGACCGCGATTCCCCGACCGGTACCACCGTCAGTTTCTGTTCCCGAGCTCTACCGTCCCGCGGTAATGGCCGTGTTCCCGTTCCCGACTGTTTCCCATCCCACTGTCTGCCCATTCCCGACTATTCCCGTCCCGCTGTCCGCCCAGTCCCGACTATTCCGATCCCACTGTCATATAAGTGATTTCCGTCCCATCCCGACCATGGGGAACAGCTTCTCCCATCCCGCATCTCACTATTGGGGCAGATATTCCCATTCCATTTACCGCCGTTTTTTTCGTTTTCCCATCGCATGACCATGGATGGATGCAAGTGCGTATACTGCTGTAGACTGGAGGAGACTGCAGATATTCGTGCGTCTACGATTTGTTTATACGATTTCCGAACTATTAACAAATCGTATACGTGTGAGTACAAGTACTCAAGGTTCGACTCGAAGCTTGCAACAGTTTCTTCTTTGTATGCGTAGCGTGGAATACACGCCAGGTGTCGGGTTCCAGACTTGACGACAAGTCTGGTCCGTGAGAGTTGTGAGGGATGCGGGCGACGCATCCCATCATACACCAGATGTCTCGGGTCAATATTACCAATCATAGTTCGTCCGTAGACGAAGGATTGTACCGAGATCTTACTGATGAGATCATAGGAGATCTGACGTCACAGTTTGTACGATGAGAGACGGAGATCTCATGACGTGGGAATTGGTGATACCTGCTTGGGAGATCCTTACGGTGATCTCCGGATATATGCAGGTTGGACGAGGCATGGCTCCCACATAGGCCCAGGCCTTTAAGGCACGCCGCAGGCGCAAATAGGCATATATGGAGATAGGCTTGCCTCAGGCCGCAGGCGAAGGTAAATGAAATAGGCACGTAGATAGGCAAAAGCCTGATAGGCCTTAAACGTGCCTATCTATGTCTGAAATGATGTCTTGAACGTGCCTGAAACCTGACGAGCCCGCCAAGGCACATCCCGCACTAAATTCACGTAATTTAGGGTTTCAGGCATGAACGCCTATCTTGCTCAATCCCACACTAATATCAAGTAGTTTAGGGTTTCAGGCCTACCTGCCTATCTTGCTTAATTCCACACTAATTTCAAGTAGTTTGGGGTTTAGGTATAAATGCCTATCTTGCTCAACACGCGACTGTAACACACTTTGAACTGCACCTTCGTTTTCGGAGACGAACCACTAAACGAACTACTCTGGGCTGTTCTCGACAACTACCAACGAGGCGATAAATCGCTAACCTCAACGAGTGGCGACCGGAGCAAAAGCCACTCCCTCGGCTACATACCATAGCACAACGTGGCCCGGAGGTGGCTCCTCAAAAAAAATCATGGCGGTTGCAAGCCCAATTTTTCCACCAGCTCCATCGGCCAAGCCCGGCGAGAACCAAGCGATCGACCCAAAACACGGAGGCAAAACTCAAGACTTCGATAGCCGCATCGCTGTCGCTGCCCGGTACATGGCGTTGAAGGGCTTCCTCCGACCACCCACGCGAAGCTGAGAGTGACAGCTTCCTAGCCTGGGCCTTAGAAATATAACAGAGGCTGTAGCCGGCGTGCACGTGTCGATGCACGCCGTCTCTCTCAACTTCTCCCCTCGGTACTTGTCAGCCGTGTGTTCTGTGGCATGTCGCGTTATTCCGATCTCATTCACATTTCGAGAACATACGGAACATACGTGATTTCACACGATGGGATGCAAAGCCGTATTTTCACTTCAAATCGGAAAACAATCGATTCGATTCATGAAAAAAAAAAACGATTTGAAATCGATTCGATTTGAAACTTGCCTTCGTTAGTACGGGCCCTAACCCCTTTCTTTTCGTTTTTGTTTTCTGGAGTTGACTTTTTCGGGAGGGGGGGGAGTCGGGTTTTGAACACCATGATTATCGTTATCGGTTCGTTCATAAGGAGGCCAACAAAGTGTTCGGGTAAAAAAATCGCACCAGGTATGTATACACTTCCTGTCGAGAGATGCGATACGAAAATAACACCCTGTCTGTCTGTGCTCCGGACTCGATACTCGGAGTATGCCAAGCATGATATTCAAAATGCAAACAAAGCGTGATATTGTGTACCAGGTAACCAGGTATGTACGTACCATATTTTTTTTTCGTTTTGTTCCTGTTTTACATTCTCGCGAATGTTATATTCGTCTATCGTAGCACATCAATACGTCCAAGTCACAACTCGGTCATATAACTAGATAAAAGCTACGAGGAGTACTCGTACTCGAAGAAGACTTTCGATTACAATTGGCTCTTTTCAGCCGTCGTCTCCAGCCTGTGTTCCCGACCGTGTTCCCAACCATTCCCGACTGCGTTTCCCGACCGTATTCCCGACTCGGTTCCCGACCTATTCCCGACCCGTTCACCGATCATTTCCCGTACCGCCGAAAAATGGTTCCCGTACCGTACCGTACCGCCAAAAATCGGTTCCCGTCCCGTCCCGTACCGCCAAAGAATCGTGTCTTCCCGTCCAATCCCGTCAACCAAATAGTTTCCCACCTTCCCGTCCCATTCCCGTCCCGCGGTAAACAGACGGGAATATTTTCCCATACCGCCCCTCGGGAAGACCCAATTTTTTTTCCGCCTGCGGCGGGCAAAACGGTCCCATCCCGTACCGCACGGTGCCTTCGGCACCGCGCTTACCCTTGGATATTTCAATTTCAAAACTGGGCAGTTCAATAAAACGGAATTCCACAAGAAGTATTTTGGGACTTCTTTTGCTTTTTATTGAATTGGGGAGTTTATCGAACTCGACGTGGCGTGTTCCATGAAACCGGAGGAAGCCACGCAAACTTGAGCCATGCCGTCGACTGATTCAGAGGGCGAGATCCACCATTCCCCAGAGGCACGGCCACCGGATCAGCCGCAGCGCGAGGTCCGACGGCCCCTAGCGTAGGGTAGATCGCTTGCGGCGCCTCAAACATAGTGTAGCCGTCGCACACCCAATTTTTCACCCCTCTTTGCCTCCCAAACCATATGAGTACCGACCAGGTCGCGACTTGGCGTAGACGTTCGATCGCTGTATCCCCGTCGCTGCTGCCCGCGTGGGGCTTCGGAGCTGCGCCAGCCCACCCAAGACATCCCTAGAGTGATAGCCTCCTAGCCGGTGCTGGCAGACATAATTTTCCGATGGCAGCGGCGCCCCGGGGAGGACACCGACCGTAGGTCAACTCGTTGGTTTCTCACGGGTGTTCGTTGACCCTTGTGCGGTGTTCTCATTTTTTTACGCAATTCACCATTCCTCGATAAGACCCAAACACGTTTTTTCAGGGGAATCGTATTCAAAACGAAGGAAAAACGAAAATTATTTTCTCAATAAAAAGCGATGGGCCCTAATGTCATACGAAAATAATGTGTGTCCGTATTGCAATACAACTGCTGTACCCGATTCCCCGGTATCGAGGCCACACCGATCACCGCCGGTATTGTGGTCGAGGGTATACCGGTACCCGGGGTATATTAGGGTAGGCGTACCGAACTTACCGGAGTGTCGGGTACCGGTAATGTATTGAAACAGTACCGAACTTACCGAAGGGTCGGGTACCGGTATTGGAAAAGTACTAAACTTACCGAAGTGTCGGGTACCGGTATCGAAACAATACCGAACTTACCGAAGTGTTGGGTACTGGCATTGAAAAAATACCGAACTTACCGAAGTGTTCGGTAAGGTATTGAGCCCAGTACCGAAAAAAATACCGGTACCCCCGGTATTGCGGTCGAGGGTATACCGGTAGATGGGGTATATTTGGGTCGGCGTATCGAACTAACCGAAGTGTCGTATACCGGTATTGGAAAATACCGAACTTACCGAAGTGTCGGGTACCGGTAATAGGAAAATAGCGAACTTACCGAAGTTTCGGGTACCGGTATCGAGGCCATACTAAACTTATCAAAGTGTCGGGTACCGGTATTTACCGAGAACATAACCCCGGTATACTTTCGGTACGTACCCTACCGAACTACGAGTACAGTACTCGTACCTTTGTAATTTTCTTGTCCGAAGCGGCTACTCGTGGGGCCTACGAGTAGGTACGTACGTACACCTTTTTTTCCTTTTTTTTTATCCTCCGACGGATGGGTAAAAAAAAAAATCACGTACTCCACACTTCCACGTCTCAGGCAAATTCCTATGCGGTTCGATTTTTGAGCTTCAGATTATGGTCTGATCGATTTTTCAGCGACCTAGTTCGAAAATCGAAACAGTCTTATGTTGTATCATACGAGTACGTGCAGATATTTGAGCAAACGGCAAGACCAACTGCTGTTGTTGTGGTCTGGCGCCGCGAAGAGACGCGCCGAGTGCGCTGTACTGGGCGTAGAACCCAAGCGTTCGGAGCCACGCTGGCTGCCTCTGGTCTGGCTTCGACGCGCCGAGTGCACTCGAGTCGACCTGTCTTGGTATTGATTTTGTATTTTGAGACAACGAAGCATCCGAGCGTTGACTGTTGTATGTAAGTACTGCTGCTGCTGCTGCTGTAAAATCTACGAGTACGGAGAGGCGCGCGGCCGAGTGCGCTTCCCTTCGTACCTAGGCCCGAGCCCGCGCCAGCCGACTGCAGTTTGGCGACGGAGAGGCCCACCGATCGTCGGCTGCGCGTCGGGCGCGAAGCAACGTCGCTGTGTCACCATCCAACTCATCGATCTTGCTGCTGCTGCTGCTGCTTCCTTGCTGCCTGGATAACCTCTTGAATTTACAGACCATGCCATTTTTCGATTTGAAAATCTGATGACCCAAGTCGTCGGATTTTGGCCCAAAATCCGACGACTTGGGTCATCGGATTCTCAAATCGAAAAATTTCCGGTCAGATTTTGCATAATCGGACTGCATAGGACGGTGCTTTCGTTTTTGAGATCGAAAAACACAAATCTGAAGCTCGAAATCGAACCGCATAGGAAACGGCCTCACTGCGTTTCGTGCGTCAATTCACTCTATGCCCCCTCGGAAGTATCAGCCCTTGCTGCTTACTACTCCGAAGACTTGAGCATGTTGACCCGACCTGACCCCCGAAGGGGCCCGGCGCGGTGGGGATAGCCACCCGAAGAGTAACTCTCGGTACACCGTTCTAATCGAAACACAATAAGCGAGGGCCATCACATGGTCGTAAAAAATAAGGATGGTACCAAATAAGATTTATGGTGTACCAGGTATATTTACATATTTACCTTGTTCACCTATCCGAAGCATGCACCCATGGGGAGTGGGAGCCCTCGTATTTTATGAAAGTCAGCTCGGATTATTTTCCTATACGAAGCACGAAGCATGGATGTCGGCACGTCGGCACGCATGCGGGGCCCTGGTACACCAGGTACGATATGATGATGCATCACCAAGGCCGATAAACATCGGACCAACTCGATCACCATCCCGAAGGGCGGTCGAAAGCAGGAGGCACCTCGCCTTGATAGCGAGCCAAAAAGCAACTCCCAGGAACGAAAGAGGGAGGCAGCCAGGGAACGGCTCCTATCTGTAATCGTGAGGTCTGACGGCGTTTCAGCCTGTGGCTCACCAGGGTTTGTGGCAGTGTTTTTCTGCCCGATTCGAAAAACTAAAGTCTACGAAACTAATAAACGGCTACCATTTTTGCCCCCTGGTCTGCCCAAATAGCACGCCCACGCTCCCTCTGCGGACTCGCCCCGATGAAGCGAATCTACCTCTCCCTCTCACCTAACACTCGCCACGAGGCAGTCGCAAAATATTTCTGCGCGCAGTCCCTTTCAGAGTCGGCAACGTTATCTCCTGTCGTTTTCTGCAGAGAGTTTGTAGTGCGTGTTTTTGCGTCCAAACAATTCGAGGCGCCTTTATTCATCCTCATTGTTTGCCACCACCCACCACCACCACCCTGTCCATATTGGGTTTCTGGAGTATTTTGAGGCGTTACATAGTAGGGACTAGGGGATGAGTCAGCCTCATTTGTAAAATAGTTATAGCCTGTAGCGCTGTAGCGCGCAGAGAGGTTGCTCTGCACGCGGGTCCCAGTGACACTTTGCCACGATTGATATCATCGTGATCGTTTGATGCGGTCCTACAGCAGTACGAGTACGTACTAT
>MEHQ01003597.1:10283-72415 GCA_008828725.1 Saccharina japonica | reverse complement strand
GCTCGCGGGTCGGTTCGAGTCGGGTCGGGTTAGGGTGACCCAACCCGACCCGTGAGAGTTCGAAAACGTCCCGACCCCACTCGACCCGATCCCCCCCAGGGGGTATGCTACAATGTTTTATACCTGGTACAGGTATACACCGGGTACCTGGTACGTACTAAATAGCCATAGCAAGTAATATACACCTTCTACGTACGTACGTCTTGTTTTTTGTTTGTTTGAAATCCGAACGTTCCGGGGAAAGATCCTGGCGGAGCTGCTGCGCCCCCTGTCTTCGGCGTTCACGGAGCTGTGGCTGGACGGAGAGAAGGCGGCGACGGTGGAGTGGCGCAAGGACGTGGACAAGGTGCCCGGGCTGGACGTGGACAAGGAGATGGTGGAGGACAACGGGAGGGGCATTGTGCTGGACCACCCCGTGGAGCCCCTGTACGGCGACATCTACATGCCCCGTGAGTGTCACACGAGTACGAGTGTTTCTTCCATGAGTATGACCCGAGTGCGAGTACGAGTGTTTCTTCTCTCTAGGTAACACGTACCAGGTAACACAAGTACCTCTACTACTGTCCTGATTTTAACGACTTTTTACAGTTTTTTTTTTAACCCATTCAGAACTGAAAAAAAAAGAATCCCACACTAATTCCAAGTAGTTTGTCCCCAAATTCGTGAGACCAGTTCTTAAGGGATTAAAATGGAATCCGGCGACGTCCATATTTTGTAAAATTGCAAAAAAAAAACAAAAAAACAGCTGTGAGATCGAGGATTTCGTCGAAACTCATCTTTGCATAGCTGAGTGTGATTACTTCGATCGCGCGTATACATGGCCCCTGATGCCCCCGTGAATATATCAGATCGTGCGAGTACGAGCGTTTCTCCTTTTGGTAAAATAGCTCATGTAAAATACAGCAGTATATACCACTCTTGTCCCAATATGTGAGGACACNCTTGCCTTGCCTTGCCTTGCCTTGCCTTGCCTTGCCTTGCCTTGCCTTGCCTTGCCTTGCCTTGCCTTGCCTTGCCTTGCCTTGCCTTGCCTTGCCTTGCCTTGCCTTGCCTTGCCTTGCCTTGCCTTGCCTTGCCTTGCCTTGCCTTGCCTTGCCTTGCCTTGCCTTGCCTTGCCTTGCCTTGCCTTGCCTTGCCTTGCCTTGCCTTGCCTTGCCTTGCCTTGCCTTGCCTTGCCTTGCCTTGCCTTGCCTTGCCTTGCCTTGCCTTGCCTTGCCTTGCCTTGCCTTGCCTTGCCTTGCCTTGCCTTGCCTTGCCTTGCCTTGCCTTGCCTTGCCTTGCCTTGCCTTGCCTTGCCTTGCCTTGCCTTGCCTTGCCTTGCCTTGCCTTGCCTTGCCTTGCCTTGCCTTGCCTTGCCTTGCCTTGCCTTGCCTTGCCTTGCCTTGCCTTGCCTTGCCTTGCCTTGCCTTGCCTTGCCTTGCCTTGCCTTGCCTTGCCTTGCCTTGCCTTGCCTTGCCTTGCCTTGCCTTGCCTTGCCTTGCCTTGCCTTGCCTTGCCTTGCCTTGCCTTGCCTTGCCTTGCCTTGCCTTGCCTTGCCTTGCCTTGCCTTGCCTTGCCTTGCCTTGCCTTGCCTTGCCTTGCCTTGCCTTGCCTTGCCTTGCCTTGCCTTGCCTTGCCTTGCCTTGCCTTGCCTTGCCTTGCCTTGCCTTGCCTTGCCTTGCCTTGCCTTGCCTTGCCTTGCCTTGCCTTGCCTTGCCTTGCCTTGCCTTGCCTTGCCTTGCCTTGCCTTGCCTTGCCTTGCCTTGCCTTGCCTTGCCTTGCCTTGCCTTGCCTTGCCTTGCCTTGCCTTGCCTTGCCTTGCCTTGCCTTGCCTTGCCTTGCCTTGCCTTGCCTTGCCTTGCCTTGCCTTGCCTTGCCTTGCCTTGCCTTGCCTTGCCTTGCCTTGCCTTGCCTTGCCTTGCCTTGCCTTGCCTTGCCTTGCCTTGCCTTGCCTTGCCTTGCCTTGCCTTGCCTTGCCTTGCCTTGCCTTGCCTTGCCTTGCCTTGCCTTGCCTTGCCTTGCCTTGCCTTGCCTTGCCTTGCCTTGCCTTGCCTTGCCTTGCCTTGCCTTGCCTTGCCTTGCCTTGCCTTGCCTTGCCTTGCCTTGCCTTGCCTTGCCTTGCCTTGCCTTGCCTTGCCTTGCCTTGCCTTGCCTTGCCTTGCCTTGCCTTGCCTTGCCTTGCCTTGCCTTGCCTTGCCTTGCCTTGCCTTGCCTTGCCTTGCCTTGCCTTGCCTTGCCTTGCCTTGCCTTGCCTTGCCTTGCCTTGCCTTGCCTTGCCTTGCCTTGCCTTGCCTTGCCTTGCCTTGCCTTGCCTTGCCTTGCCTTGCCTTGCCTTGCCTTGCCTTGCCTTGCCTTGCCTTGCCTTGCCTTGCCTTGCCTTGCCTTGCCTTGCCTTGCCTTGCCTTGCCTTGCCTTGCCTTGCCTTGCCTTGCCTTGCCTTGCCTTGCCTTGCCTTGCCTTGCCTTGCCTTGCCTTGCCTTGCCTTGCCTTGCCTTGCCTTGCCTTGCCTTGCCTTGCCTTGCCTTGCCTTGCCTTGCCTTGCCTTGCCTTGCCTTGCCTTGCCTTGCCTTGCCTTGCCTTGCCTTGCCTTGCCTTGCCTTGCCTTGCCTTGCCTTGCCTTGCCTTGCCTTGCCTTGCCTTGCCTTGCCTTGCCTTGCCTTGCCTTGCCTTGCCTTGCCTTGCCTTGCCTTGCCTTGCCTTGCCTTGCCTTGCCTTGCCTTGCCTTGCCTTGCCTTGCCTTGCCTTGCCTTGCCTTGCCTTGCCTTGCCTTGCCTTGCCTTGCCTTGCCTTGCCTTGCCTTGCCTTGCCTTGCCTTGCCTTGCCTTGCCTTGCCTTGCCTTGCCTTGCCTTGCCTTGCCTTGCCTTGCCTTGCCTTGCCTTGCCTTGCCTTGCCTTGCCTTGCCTTGCCTTGCCTTGCCTTGCCTTGCCTTGCCTTGCCTTGCCTTGCCTTGCCTTGCCTTGCCTTGCCTTGCCTTGCCTTGCCTTGCCTTGCCTTGCCTTGCCTTGCCTTGCCTTGCCTTGCCTTGCCTTGCCTTGCCTTGCCTTGCCTTGCCTTGCCTTGCCTTGCCTTGCCTTGCCTTGCCTTGCCTTGCCTTGCCTTGCCTTGCCTTGCCTTGCCTTGCCTTGCCTTGCCTTGCCTTGCCTTGCCTTGCCTTGCCTTGCCTTGCCTTGCCTTGCCTTGCCTTGCCTTGCCTTGCCTTGCCTTGCCTTGCCTTGCCTTGCCTTGCCTTGCCTTGCCTTGCCTTGCCTTGCCTTGCCTTGCCTTGCCTTGCCTTGCCTTGCCTTGCCTTGCCTTGCCTTGCCTTGCCTTGCCTTGCCTTGCCTTGCCTTGCCTTGCCTTGCCTTGCCTTGCCTTGCCTTGCCTTGCCTTGCCTTGCCTTGCCTTGCCTTGCCTTGCCTTGCCTTGCCTTGCCTTGCCTTGCCTTGCCTTGCCTTGCCTTGCCTTGCCTTGCCTTGCCTTGCCTTGCCTTGCCTTGCCTTGCCTTGCCTTGCCTTGCCTTGCCTTGCCTTGCCTTGCCTTGCCTTGCCTTGCCTTGCCTTGCCTTGCCTTGCCTTGCCTTGCCTTGCCTTGCCTTGCCTTGCCTTGCCTTGCCTTGCCTTGCCTTGCCTTGCCTTGCCTTGCCTTGCCTTGCCTTGCCTTGCCTTGCCTTGCCTTGCCTTGCCTTGCCTTGCCTTGCCTTGCCTTGCCTTGCCTTGCCTTGCCTTGCCTTGCCTTGCCTTGCCTTGCCTTGCCTTGCCTTGCCTTGCCTTGCCTTGCCTTGCCTTGCCTTGCCTTGCCTTGCCTTGCCTTGCCTTGCCTTGCCTTGCCTTGCCTTGCCTTGCCTTGCCTTGCCTTGCCTTGCCTTGCCTTGCCTTGCCTTGCCTTGCCTTGCCTTGCCTTGCCTTGCCTTGCCTTGCCTTGCCTTGCCTTGCCTTGCCTTGCCTTGCCTTGCCTTGCCTTGCCTTGCCTTGCCTTGCCTTGCCTTGCCTTGCCTTGCCTTGCCTTGCCTTGCCTTGCCTTGCCTTGCCTTGCCTTGCCTTGCCTTGCCTTGCCTTGCCTTGCCTTGCCTTGCCTTGCCTTGCCTTGCCTTGCCTTGCCTTGCCTTGCCTTGCCTTGCCTTGCCTTGCCTTGCCTTGCCTTGCCTTGCCTTGCCTTGCCTTGCCTTGCCTTGCCTTGCCTTGCCTTGCCTTGCCTTGCCTTGCCTTGCCTTGCCTTGCCTTGCCTTGCCTTGCCTTGCCTTGCCTTGCCTTGCCTTGCCTTGCCTTGCCTTGCCTTGCCTTGCCTTGCCTTGCCTTGCCTTGCCTTGCCTTGCCTTGCCTTGCCTTGCCTTGCCTTGCCTTGCCTTGCCTTGCCTTGCCTTGCCTTGCCTTGCCTTGCCTTGCCTTGCCTTGCCTTGCCTTGCCTTGCCTTGCCTTGCCTTGCCTTGCCTTGCCTTGCCTTGCCTTGCCTTGCCTTGCCTTGCCTTGCCTTGCCTTGCCTTGCCTTGCCTTGCCTTGCCTTGCCTTGCCTTGCCTTGCCTTGCCTTGCCTTGCCTTGCCTTGCCTTGCCTTGCCTTGCCTTGCCTTGCCTTGCCTTGCCTTGCCTTGCCTTGCCTTGCCTTGCCTTGCCTTGCCTTGCCTTGCCTTGCCTTGCCTTGCCTTGCCTTGCCTTGCCTTGCCTTGCCTTGCCTTGCCTTGCCTTGCCTTGCCTTGCCTTGCCTTGCCTTGCCTTGCCTTGCCTTGCCTTGCCTTGCCTTGCCTTGCCTTGCCTTGCCTTGCCTTGCCTTGCCTTGCCTTGCCTTGCCTTGCCTTGCCTTGCCTTGCCTTGCCTTGCCTTGCCTTGCCTTGCCTTGCCTTGCCTTGCCTTGCCTTGCCTTGCCTTGCCTTGCCTTGCCTTGCCTTGCCTTGCCTTGCCTTGCCTTGCCTTGCCTTGCCTTGCCTTGCCTTGCCTTGCCTTGCCTTGCCTTGCCTTGCCTTGCCTTGCCTTGCCTTGCCTTGCCTTGCCTTGCCTTGCCTTGCCTTGCCTTGCCTTGCCTTGCCTTGCCTTGCCTTGCCTTGCCTTGCCTTGCCTTGCCTTGCCTTGCCTTGCCTTGCCTTGCCTTGCCTTGCCTTGCCTTGCCTTGCCTTGCCTTGCCTTGCCTTGCCTTGCCTTGCCTTGCCTTGCCTTGCCTTGCCTTGCCTTGCCTTGCCTTGCCTTGCCTTGCCTTGCCTTGCCTTGCCTTGCCTTGCCTTGCCTTGCCTTGCCTTGCCTTGCCTTGCCTTGCCTTGCCTTGCCTTGCCTTGCCTTGCCTTGCCTTGCCTTGCCTTGCCTTGCCTTGCCTTTCCTTGCCTTTCCTTGCCTTGCCTTGCCCCGATTTGCCTTGCCTTGCCTTGCCTTGCCTTGCCTTGTGTCTAAAATGTCCCCGATGCCCCGCCTTGCCCGGTCCTGCCTTGCCTCTTGGCCAGGTTAACATAGAGAACGGTCGCGTGATCGACCGCACGGAGACCGGGGTGATGCTGAAGAGCGCTCTGCGCGCCGTCGTCGACAAGTACGGTCTGACCATGGTCTGCACGCCCAACCAGTCGATCATCTTCAGGGACATCGCGCCCGAGCAGCGCGAGGGGGTGGAGGCGATCCTCGACAGCTACGGGGTCAAGCCGATCGAGCAGGTACTTTTTTTTTTTTTTTTCCTATATACGGAGACTTTGACGTGAGAAAAACTTTTTTTTTTAGTGTTAATAGGGCGTTTTATGTATGCACTCTGGGGTGCCCTGGGTACGGAATGCGTTGCTTTTTGTCATACTCGGGTATGTACCCGGGTATATACCCGGAGTATATATACCCCCTAGGCGCGAGGGTATTGGAGGCGGTTCTAGACAGCTCTACGAGGGTTTGTTTAGTGTTAATAGGGCGTGTGTGTATGTATAGGGGTGCCCCGGGTACGGGGTGTCGTTGCTTTTTGTCATACTTGGGTATGTACCCGGGTATATACCCGAGTATATACCCCCTGTATATACCCGAGTATATACCCCCTGAGCGCGAGGGTGTTGAAGGCGGTTCTAGACGGCTATATACGTACCGCGCGTGGCGCGATCAAGCAACTCTTTTTTTAGGGGGTGGAGGCGGTCCTACTGTTGTAGACAGCTATGATACGTACACGAGTACGGGGGTGACGCCGATCGAACAGGTAGTTGTTTTTTTCTCCGGGGAGACTTGACTTGCAAAGGTTTATTGCGTAGGGTACATGCATACTCTGGGATATATACCCGGGTACTAAAAAGGGCTGTTTTCGTCATTGCTCGGTCGGGTATATAACCGGGTATACACGCTGCGGAGAGTTGACTTGCAACGGTTTGTGTACTAGGGTGTATGTATACTCTAAGGTACTCGGGTACTACATATGTTTAGTTTTGTCATATTCGGGTATTTACCCGGGTATCATACCCCCAGAGCGCGAGGGGATGGAGGCAATCCTCGACAACTGGTAAAGGCGATCGAGCACGTATTGTTTAGTCTACGCAGACTTGCAAGGGTTTTGTTTATATACTCTGGGGTACCCACGTCCTTTTTTGGTGATACTCGGGTATGTGGTTTCGATCACAAACAAGCCGCGTAGCAGCCCCACGCACTAACCCCACCCACCCATCACCCACCCTGCGCTTGCGAACCGGTCATCCTATGTTCCTCTTCGCCCTGGGTAATCAGGTATTTGCAGATATTGCGTAGTAAATATCACACCCATTTCGTGAAAATGAAATGTTGTGGCGAATAAAATTCACGAAAAATTATCACGGAGGTACAACATGGTATCGGTAGCGGGGTCCTCCCTGCTTTTACACATGTAGTTTGTAGAATTTGACCAAAATTAAGCTCGAAGCTCAAAATTCTTCTTTTGTTGGTGATTTTGTTTTTTGGCATTTTTTGTTTGTAAATATTTTAGTTTTTTTTTATTGTTTGGACAATTCCTCTCGCTGCTGTTTGACACAGCCGCCTGATATGCTTGTATACCACTCTGGCGTGAAATATAAGTCCTTTTTCATGCTCTTATTAGAGTCCAAGCGTTGATTATATTTTCGGCCATACTGAAAACAAGGTATATATATGGGGGCCCTTTCGAGCTGCCGCTGGGTGAAGAAGCCGTACACGCTGCGCCCGTCCACCGAGAAAGTCAAAGCCGTTCCGATCAAACGTAACCGTTCAGACCAAAAGTAGCTGTTCAGACCAAAAGTAACCGTTCAGGCCAAAAGTAACCGTAGTTTTTTCTTCCCTTTTTTTTTTTTGCCTCCTCCCACCAGCGCGCACACAGGCAGCAGTTTCACGACAGCAGTTACAAACATTAATACATCCGTATATACCATAGCGAGAGCTATCCTCTATTTTTCATGTTGTTGTTGTTGTTGTTGTTGCCCACCCACCGGTTGACCCTGATCTTTTTGATTGGGTGGCCCTTGGGCAGATCAAACGCCAAAATGCCAACCACTGCCCTCCCTCCGCTTCATATATATGTGTGTGTGTTTTTGCCTCCCTCCGCTTCATATATATGTGTGTGTTTTTTTGGGATCTTGCGCAGATCGACCCCCTAAATCCCTACCACCTACTCATTGTACCCACCTTTTTGCTACTCGTACGTACTTGTTTTCTTTTTGCTCACCCCCTTTCCGTCTTTTTTTTTTTTTTTTTTGTGGTATTGACCGTTTTTTTGAACAGATCGACCCTCTGACCCGGCTGTCGATGGCCTGCCCGGCTCTCCCCATGTGCGGCCTGGCCATCACCGAGGCTGAGAGGCGCATGCCGTCCTACGTGGAGAGGATCCGTGCCATGCTTGACACGTGAGTTTTTTTTTTTTTTTTTTTTTTTTTCCGGAGATGCTTTCTCTGTTGTCGCTTTTTCGCCATGATAGTCGCTATATTCATATATGTACCTGGCACAGAGTACCCTACCCCTATATTTACCCCTATCCGCCTGTGTACCCTACCGCTAGCCGCCTGTGCGGTACGAGATGAGATGGGATGAGATGACTTGGGTTCTCCGAAGTACAGCAGTATATAGGTGGCACCCTGTTTAAGAGTCCTGACGTAAGCTATGATAAGAGGTGCACCATTTTTGCCTTCTGAGGGTGGTTACTTATTACTCGAGGAGCTCTTTACCTCACCCAAACCAAAACTGATTTTGGTGGAAAATGAACGTCTTACTATACTAAAAAAAAAAAAAACCCAGCAGCTATGAGATCGAGGATTTGGTCGAAACTCATCTTTGCTCGTATATACATAGCTGAGTGTGATACTTCGATCGCGCGTATGTATATGTACCCGATGAACTATTACATGTCATAAGTAACGAAAGGCCGACAATTTTAAGTTTGGGTTATAACCCCTTTATAAGAACTGGTCCCACGTAGTTGGGCACAAACCACTTGGAATTAAAGTGGTGTGGGATATTTTTTCAGTTCTGAATGGGTTAACCCCTTAAGAACTGGTCCCACACATTTGGGCACAAACCACTCGGAATTAGTGTGGGATTTTTTGCTTCAGTTCTGAATGGGTTAATGAGCCCCATCATTCAGAGTACCGTTTAGCCAAAAAAAGGTACAGTACCTCCATCGTAACACGCGCCACCCCACCGCGGTAAGGAAAACTTAGCCAAAAAACGGTACAGTAGTACCTCTACGATCGTAGCGTTACCCTTATCATACCGCTATAAGGGAAACGGTATATTAGGGGCCTCGAATTTCTGCCCACGATTTTTGGCCACTACTGACTGCTGTAAGGGGCCGTTACCAACTCTGATAGGGGGCGATTTGTATTCATAAAGGGACCTCGAATTTCGGCCCACCAATTTTGTCCACTGCTGACTGCTCTAAGGGGCCGGTACACCGCAACTCTGATAAGGGAAGATTAAGATTGGTATAGAAGGGACGTTCAATCCCGATCGCACTACGTACAGTACAGGACACCTAATAAGAAACGGACTGATAAGAAAGCCAGGCTTAAGATTTAGAGGAAAATAAGAAATTCCGGAGTCGTTCTCTTGAAGTTTGTGTAGAAGACACCCTCTCTCCAATAAGAAATCCAGCCTGGACCAGAATTCCGGTTTCTTATGAGGTGTCCTGTACTGTACAGTATTGATATTACGGGGAACCGTAGTAAATAGGACCATTTTTTTTTAGCAAAAATATTGAAATATATAGGTTTTTGTCTGTACCGTAGGTACTGTTTACTACATTAGCCCACCCCGTAAATACATAGGGTCTCTTAACCCCATAAGAAGTGATCCCACCTATTTGGGGACAAAATACTTGGAATTAGTGTGGATTTTTTCTTCCCGTTTTGAATGGGTTATAACCCCTTAAGAACTGGTTCCACGTATCTGGGGGCAAACTACTTGGAATTAGTGTGGGAGAATTTTCGTTCTGAATGGGTTATAGAGGGGGCTTGTTCCTTACTGCCTGGTATATGATTGTGTGGCGTGGTGTGGTATAGTATGTGATAAGCCTACACACCCATTATATATCACCCTTTATAAGCACATATTAAACCCGTAAGTACGCGCGATCGAAGTTATCACACTCAGCTAGCAAAGATGTGAATTTCGACGATATCCTCGATCTCACAGCTGTTTTTTTATTTATTTTTAAAATATATACAGCACGCACAATCGAAGTTAGGATGTGTGACACCAAAAGCCTGCATAGATGAGCTTTCGAGGAGTATATATGTCGATCTCACAGCCTTCCTCTACGATGTATGGCTTTTTTTTTCTTTTCTTTTTTTTTCAAAAAGTTGTTTTGATTTGGCATCGTGTGGTATATACACGGTATGGTAAACACATACTGTATATATGATACGTACGGCATAGTATTGTCAGTATGTGATCGTTGCCATCCCGCCATGTTCAAGCATGAGGTTCGACATTTGCCGCTCTTGTGTGGTATGGGTGGCATGGCATGTGGCATGGTATGGTATGGGTGAGAAGAGATGGGTGCGGAATGATGGGAGCTCCAAAACGATCACGTCTATATAACATATTTGCACAGATGCTCCGAGTACCTCGGAGTAAAGTAAGGAGTATTGGAGATAAAATACTTGAGGTACTTTTTGCTTTTGGCATGCACTGGGTGAGAGATGGGTGCGAGATTATGGGAGCTCCGAAATGATCACGTATAATGTGTTTGCTCGTAGCGTGCACTATGTATTCAACCGCGTCCTCTCACTTAGTATTGCTGTGTCGCTATGGTACGGTATGGTATGGTATGGTATGGTATGGTATGGTATGGTATGGTATGGTATGGTATGGTATGGTATGGTATGGTACAGTATTGTATGGTATGGGTGGCATGTGGCCTGGTGGGGGTGGGGGGATGATGAAAAATGATGGGAGCCTCAAAACGGTTACGTAGATATTATATATTAAATATAGATGTAGGTGTAACATTGTTTTTCTCTTGGCTTGCAGTGCGTATTTTACCGCTTCCTCTCAACTGTTGTCGTCGTTGTTGTTGTTGTTGTCGTTGCTGACGTTATCGTTGTTGTTGTGTCGCTTCCCGCTGCCGTGCTGTACCTTTTGTTGTACCGGCCGTGCTGTGCTATGCTGTGCTGTGCTGTGCGGGCGATGAAGTGTGGGCCTGGCGGACGAGGAGATCATGGTCCGCATGACCGGCTGCCCTAACGGATGCGCGCGACCCTACATGGCCGAGCTCGCTTTCGTGGGAGATGGGCCAGACTCGTACCAGGTGAGACTCCTGGCACCGCACCGCTGCCACAACTTGCACGGAGGCATTCACGGGGGTGGGAGCGGGAAGGGGGTGGGGGAGGGACCCGGTCGTGGGAGGGTACGGGAGGGATAGGAGGGGGGGGGGGGGGGGGCGCATGGAGGGGGGAAGGGGCAGGGGGGGGGGGCAGGGGGCCGTTTTTTTACTTTTTTTTTTTTTTTTCCATTTTTTTTTTTTTTGGGTTGTTCGCGCTTATCATTCTACTTATTGACACGCACCCTTTCCGAGACGGAGCACCGGGGGGGGGAGCAGGCGAGGGAGGGAGGGCAAGGAAAAGGAGAGAGGAGGCCGAGGGAGGGGGCGGGGGGGCGGGGGGGGGCGGGGCGGAGGGGGGGAAGGAGGGGGGGCGGCGGCACCGATGTGACGGAAGGAAGGGGGTGGAGGGAGGCGTATTCGCGTGATATATTTACTTGGGTTTGAGCATTAAGGAGTTGCACATGAGCTGGTTTGCGCTGTGTCCCAGTAATCATGTTCCTTGAAGGCTGGGAATCTGAGAGGCTCTTGGTGTTAGGTTGAGGCTTTCGGTTGAGTGTATGCGTTTTGGTGCCTCAGGTCAGCGCACGGGTGGGTCGTACCCTCTGGTAGATCGAGAGCCAGCTCGAGACTTTCGCTCTTTTCTGGCGATCGTTTCGTTTTTTTTCATGCTGATGTGTCGTTATTACTATTGTGGTGCCAATTTTTCTTTGTTTTTTGTGTATGTAGATACATACGACACTGCTGTAATAAGTGGTGGACCTGCGTGCCTGTGGTCGTCGTGGGAAACCCACGTGTTCCTGTAGAAGGAGAAGGAGAGCGGCACGAAGGTTCGCTTCTCGTCCCTTCGTCCTGACAAGTCATGTATATATGATACCTACGAGATACACGTACGTGCACCTCTCTCTCTCTCTCTTTCTTTGCTTCTGTTTTATTTTTGTTGCTGTTACGACCAACCTTTCGTTCGGAGTATGGTATATATCATATCATATCATATCATATCATACCTTACGGGATGCACGTAGTAGTACACATTCAACTTACCTTGTACACCAGGTACGTACCAAGGTACACACGAAGTCGTACGATATTTTTCTCTTTTTATGTTCCAGTTCTGTCTGTGTGTTGTGTTTTTTTTTTTCATTCTGACCGAAAGTCTGTGGTACGTCGTGATTTGTCGAAAAGCCGGAAACCCGGAAATCCCCAACCTTTTTGTACCAGCTACAGTATAAGTATACACACTGCAAGAATCGTGGTGAGATTGGTGACGGCTTTATTGCAGTTCCACCTTTCTTGCGTTGTGCCGCTCGCTGTTTTTTTTGCTGATGCTTTTTTTTTTGGCATTTTGTCGATTTGTTTCCCCGTTTCCGAAAAGTCGGCAATCAATTTATGATACTATTTAGTCGGAAATGGAGAGGACTCGTACGTATATATGGGAGATGCGGGAACCGAACTAAATAAAAAAAGTCGATGGTTCGTTTTTGCGAGATAAGAGACCAGAAATAAGATGGGCGTGTGGTTGCTTGGTATTCTGGGTTTGAAGAATTGACATCGAGGGAAAGGCAGGAATATTCCGAGTGTGTGAGGCGAAATGGATACGTAAGCAAAAGAAGGAAAGGGAGGTACAGTAGTACGTAGTAACCCAGGGGAAAAAATGAAAGAAAACTTGGGAGAGATACATATTGTAGTACGTAGGGGGTTTGGTTGTACTTTATATTTTCAAGGCAATTCGGGGACACGATAAAACATAATGCGCACCTGGGGCCGACCGTTGGCTCCCGCTTGACGATCTGCAGTAGCTTTTCGGGGAAGATATATACCTAATCTGTATGATCTGTATGATCTGTATGATCTGTGTGATCTGTATGATATGTATGATCTGTGTGATCTGTATGATATGTATGATCTGTGTGATCTGTATGATATGTATCATCTGTATAATATGTATGATCTACTGCTGAAGCTCATGTTAATGCTGGGTAGAAGCCGTAATCGTGCATTATCTATATGGCATGTTTCCTGGGATGGATCTGTACCATACACAGATCCTCCACAGCATCTCATAACGGCAGGTTAAGATCTAGATGATATAGATCATGATCTGTCCGATCTAGCCGTTGTCGAAGATCTAGATCATGATCTGTCCGATCTACTACGGGGGACCCTAGTGAATAGGACCAAACATTGTTGGTAAAAATAGGTAGATGTATAGGTTTTTGTGTCTACCGCAGGTCCTATTTACTAGTATTTACTATGGCCCCTCGTAATAGCCGTTGCCGAAGATCTATATCACGATTTGTCCGATCTAGCCGTTTGTCGAAATCTTCCCAAAGCCACCATTTGTTTTCGTGTGTGCCCCCCCCTTTGTTTTTTGGAAAAATAGCGGGTCGGAAATTCGTTGCAAGTGGTGTTTTCTCTCCTTTTTTTTTGTTTTGCGTGTTATACATCTGTTGCCCCCCCCGAGATGGCGACCAAGATAAAGCCGGTAATTTATTTGACGTTATGAAACCGTTTATATTTATATACGAGATGGCGACCAAGATACTAATTTAATTTGGCGTTACGAAACCGTTTATATACGAGGGGCATGAGCGCCGAGAGCAGCGTGAGCGCCGAGAGCAGTACCGGTAGAGGATCATGCTGCTGCTGCTGCTGCTGCTGCTGCTGCTGCTGCTGTTGCTGCTGCCTGCGGATGTACCTTTACGAGGCCTTCCTTGTATTGCAGCCATTGTACGAGCTCGGACGGCATGTTGTATCGTCCGCCAATCACTCAGTGGCCTTTTTGCTGTATGATATTACGGGGGACCGCAGCAAATAGGGGAACTACGGCCCTCACAAGAATCGATATAGTTACCTATGTTTTACGAACTATATTTGGTCCTATTTACTATGGTTCCTCGTATTTCGTAATAGTCGTCACCTTTTTTTTTGGTCGTCGATTTTTTTTCGCTCTCAAGTCTCGAGAAGGCTATATAATAATCTTGGAGTATAAGTACTGCTGCGGGCTATGAATTCGGGCTGACAGCATAGTGTCTTTTAGTGGTCTGAATGAGGCGCGTGAGCGGCTTTTAGTGGTCTTAATGAGGCGCGTGAGCGTCTTTTAGTGGTCTTAATGAGGCGCGTGAGCGCGAAGCGCGAACGCGTCGAAGCGCGAGCCTTTTTCTTGTTGCTTGGTTTTCCAAGCGAAAAAAAAACTCCTCTTTTCAAAATTTGCCTGCGTGCATCCTCCCTCCTGATAATTGCTCGCTTGATTATCCGGTGTCTACTTTTTTTTTTTTAAATGAATTTGTTCGTCACGTTTCTTTCGTTGGGTGTTTCGATGATTTTGATTTGGTTTCGGAATCGTGTCTTGAGTACCACTCTGTCCTGAAATATAAGCACCGTTTGTATTACATTTTAATACACAAACGACCCTTAAATTTCTGGACGGAGTGGATAGTCTTGAGCCGTAACGGCAATAGCAATGCGGGTAGAGATCCAGAACATGAGCCCCGACTTACGATACGTACGGTAGGGGCCCTCCATCAAGAAATACCTACGCACGCGTAGTGTGAGTTGGCCTTGCCTTGCCTTGTCTTGCCCTGCCTTGCCTTGCCTTGCCTTGCCTTGCCTTGCCTTGCCTTGCCTTGCCTTGCCTTGCCTTGCCTTGCCTTGCCTTGCCTTGCCTTGCCTTGCCTTGCCTCATCTTGCCTCATCTTGCCTCATCTTGCCTCATCTTGCCTTGCCTTGCTTCCGTCGCCATGCCTTTTTGCTTGCCTCGCCTTTTTGTCTGCAAGCTTTTTTTGTTGCACACGAAGTAGATTGTTAAATTCGAACAGCGAATGCATACATATACGTATATGTAATTACCGGCGTTCCAAGGCCATACTATTACATACCTGGTATAGAATATACGTCCTGTAGCGCAAATAAAGAAAGGGAGGAAGGCGTGCATACATCATGAAACGGACGTTGTTTTGAATTTGGAGTGTGGAACAATTTTGCAGTTTTTGGGTCACGACGATGTGGAACAATTTTGGGGTCAAACTTCCCGCGTGTATTATTATACGAGTACGAGCATCACCCGAGCTGTCCGTACGAGTATTGTTGGAACAATTCGACCTTTTTATTTACAATTTCCCCCTGGTACTTTGTGCATATATGCCCCGAGGTACCTTTTAGATTTTGGTGGGTTCGGTCCAATTTCTATCCGCTGCTGCTGCTGCTGCTGCTGCTTTTACGTCTTTTGTTGCAGCGAGTGCTTCTACGTGTTTTGTTGTTGCGGGTTCTTGTTATTCTGTTGCTGCGGCTGCCGCTGCTGCTTCTTCTGTTTACCCGTGGTGTACTTTGTAAACAGGCGTCCTTAAAAATGTGCTGAAATGGTATACTTCGAAGTATATATTTTTTGCTTCATGGTACAGCAGTATTCTGTTTGTGGTGTCCTGTTTCTAGTGTTTTTCAACCGATTTCCTAACCGTGCTGCTGCTCCTGCTGCTGCTCCTGCTGCTGCTCCTGCTGCTGCTGTTGCTGCTGCTGCTGCTTCTGTGATGTCTGAGGGGGTGGTTGTAAACGGGTGTAATTAAAACGTGCTAAAATAATACTATTAATATTAATAGTATTTTTTACGTCATGATATTTCGTTTTTTTCAATGTCATGTTTTAGTGTTTTCAACCGATTTCCTAACCGTTGCTGCTGCTGCTGCTGCTGGCTGCTTCTGCGTCTTTGGATGCGGCGGGTGCTTCTCCTTCTGCTGCTGCTGCCGCTGCTGCTTCTGTTCACGCGTGGTGTAGTTGTAAACAGGTGTCTGTAAAATGTGCTGAAATAGTAAAAAACAAATCACCTCTGGTATTCAGTGTCATGTTTTTTTCGTTTATGTTTTTTTTTGTTTTTTTAACCGATTGACTAACCGTACTGCTGCTGCTGCTTGTGTGATTCTCGTGGTGTGGCTCCAGGTGTGGCTCGGGGGAAGCCCCGGCAACACTCGCACGGCGTACATCTACACCAACCGAATGAAGGACGCCACGATGGAAGGCACCATAGAGCCCATCTTGCGGTGCGTCTTGTTTTTTTTTTTTTGTCCGCCTCGCTTTTTGATTTGTGTCCTCGATTTGTTTTTGTTTTTTTTGTCCGCCTCGTCTTTTGAATGTGTCCTCGATTTGGTTGTTTTTTTTTCTTGTCCGCCTCGCCTTTTTGATTGTGTTCTTGATTAGGATCAAATATTTATGTGTGTGTGTGTTTTTTGTGTCCTCTCATCTTGTTTTGTCCCGTGATTATATCATTTTTTTTTTGTTTTATGCTTTTTTGAGGTAGCGCATGTTTGGAACGGGAGGGAGGGGGGGGGGGTGAGTGGCTGGTGTATATGTTATTATAACCGTTTTTTTTTGCTGTGTTAATGTTGTGAATCAGCTATTGTCTCTTTTGTCCCGAATTAGTTGTCTATTGTTTTTTTTCAATTTCGTTGTTGTTTTTTTTCTGTGCCATGTCGGTGCTTTGTTGTTGGGTTGCTTTGTGTCCTTTTTTGTTTTTGCAAGAGGCAGGTAGGGGGTCAGCGCCTCGAGCGTTTGGTGTGTTGAGGGTCTCTACTCGCTAAAGGCGTGTCATGGCGCGCGTGCGTGATCATATAGTTTCACATCTTAAAATACGTCCCCGTCATTGTGAATTTCATGAATCACGTTGATGTCTTTCTTCACATTACTGTATGTAAGCTTGTTTGTTTGTGTCTTTTTTTATGGTGGCAGGTGGGGGTCGCCTCAGGTGTTGGTGTTGGCGTGTTGGGGGCGTCTAGACTTGTCGGAGGCGTTTCATGACCCGTGCTACTGTAACTGTTTCGCATATATATGACATATATTTATAACATATGAAGTATATATATACCAGGCTGTTTCTTACGCCAGAGTTCGATTTGTTTGTTTCACACAGCAGTTACGTATGATAGTGATGTTTCAGGCCCGGAAGGAGAGAAAACCAGTCGTGGTCTTCTCGAAATGATCCCCCCTACAAGAGAAACTTAATCGACAGCACATATTATTCGAAATGTCGTAATTTCGCACTGAGAAGTACATTGGATTTGTTTTTATTGGAAATTATTGGAAACGGTATACTTCGTGTATACACTTCGTATATATACTCGCATATATACTCGTATATACAACGGGCAATCATTCGAAATGCTTCGATGGAGAAACGGATTTTTTTTTTTTTGGTTCACCCTTTAGGCTGGTAGGGGAACTCATTTCGAGAGAAGAGCACGACTGATTTGCTTACCTTCCGGGTCTAAAAACATCCAACGACTGCCTGAAACAAGCAGATCGAACTTACAAACAAATCCCTTGCCACTCTCATCTGGAATATAAGGGACCCATTTGTGTATTGCCATTTAATCGAAATGGCCCTTACACTTCTGGTCAGAGTGGTACATACATTGAAAACAGCCTTGAGAAATCTTGTCATTGTGAATTATTGAATCGACATCGTACATACCAGTATGTGTTTATAACCCCCTTATATGTTCACTAACACTCATCCAGCCCTCCCCCAGCCCCCCCCCTACCACAAAGTTTAGAATTGGAGGCGGCATAAAAATGGTTCTTACAGTCTACTTAAAAGTGATCCGATATGGTGAACGAACAAAGGTAATTTGTCACAATTGTAAACACCTAGGCGTGTTTTATTAAACCCCCGCCCCACCACCCCAATTCTGCCTGGTTGGTGAAAACCCAACGTGCTCCGTCCCGGCATTGTAGGGATGCGAGGGTCTATGGTCATATGACTACGGCCGTGCACGACATGAGTACACCCCCCCCATGAGCACACACACTCTCCCTCCGCATATTGGGGCGCCCCTCCCCCACCTTCCCCTCGTCCCCATCGAACCGCGCGCTCAAAACGATACCCTTTTTTTTTTTTTTTCAAATTTGACAGCGCGTATAAGGCGACGCGGCAGAATGCCCCGGGGAGCAACTTCCCCGAGGCTTTCGGAGACTGGTGCCACCGCTTAGACAAGGCTGGGGTGGAGTCGGCGGCGGCAGGGGTGATGGCATGACCAGTCGCGCAGGCAGCAAACCAAAAATCATAAAAAAAACACACCCCCCGGATGGACGGATGTGGATGAGACCCCTTTTGGTATTGCACTTTTTTGTTCAGAAACCTTAATCTGAGTCTTAAAAAAAGTCCCAAAGTTTTTTTTGTCCCCGAAAATGGAAGTGCACCCCTTAAGGGCTTAAATCCCTTGACGAAAACTGCACCCACATTTTTTTTTCCGGGGAGGGGGGGGGGACTATTTGGAATTAGTGTGGGGTCATTTTTGCAGTGGTAAAAAGGGGATTGGGGTGACTGACCCCTTTTTGATAGGGGACTACTATAGTCCCCACTGCACCGTCGTTTTTTGGGGAGACAAAACAAATGGCCGTTACTTTTCCGTCCCAGAGGTGGTAGGGTGGAATTACAAGCGCTGAAAAAGTAAAGTAATGCAGTGGGGAAAAGACGGGGGGTCAAGTTTTTTTTTTTGGTCCATTCGCCGGAGGATTGCAAAAAAAAAAAAAACACCTGAAAAAATAAAATAAAAACAAATGTCGTGCCAGGCCATGCGTCAATTTTGAAAAATGGGTCTCGCTGGCCGGGACACGAACGGGGCCGAGTAGAAGCAAAAATCACACCGTTGATAGCATAAAAGAAGAAAACGAGCCACGCCTGAAGCCATATGCGTACGTACGTACTAACAAAAAAAAAGAATGGTCCCCTCTCTGGTGGGTCGAGGGCGGTGGGCGGGGTAGAGGAGCGAACTCATGCCGTTGACGGCTCCCCGAGGGTGTCGGAGAAAAAACGAAGACGGAGAGGGACACCCTAATATTCTGTGGCTTGTTCCTAGCCTTCTTATGGTTTTGAGGCATGGCGGCGCTCTCTTGTGACCTGCCTGGTTCTGGTCTGTTCTGTGCGTGCGTGCGTGTGTGTGTGAAGAGCGAGGTGCGTGTTTCGTGTTTCGTGTTTCGTGTTTTTTTTTTTTCATTTGTTCTTGTTCCTGTTTTTGTTCGTAACATTATATTTCTGTTTTTGTTGTCGTGTCGCGTCTTTTGCCTGCCATGTCATCATTTTTATGGGGGGGGAGGGGTGTACTCATGTCGTGCACGGCTGTAGTCGTATGACCATAGACCCTCGCATCCCTGCGTACAATGCCGGGACGGAGCGGTTTCATGCCTCTAATTTCCGCTCTTCGCGCGTACTGGACAAGACGTGCTTGAATTATTTCGTGTTTTATTTTTTAACGTTGTTGGCGTTGATAGGGCCCCCACTATGGGGTGGAATAAGACACTATATACGGGGGTGGAATCTCAAGGCGCGTTTAGATTATTACTATAGTAAGGGGAGTCTTAACCTCGAGGGCACGCAAGTAAAGCCACAGGCAGGAGGCGACCCTTTTGGTGCTTGTTTTCGTGGCCGGAGGTGACTATAACTAAAAAATAATTTTCATGCGAACTCGAAAAGAAAACTACCTGGTGTATACCTCGTACAACAGTACAGTTTCGTGAGGAGCGAAACTGGATGCGGAGGAGGTTAAATGTCCTTTTCACTCTACGTATACGGCAAAAGTGACCCCAGTCTTGAAGTAATTCCTTACGGTAATTCCAAGTAATTCGTCCCCAAAATCGTGGTTGTCCAAGTGCGTCGTCCCTCAAAATGTGGGGGTTTCCTATGAAATCGTCTAAAAAAAACGGGGGTTTCCGGTTTCCAGGTAATTTGTCCCCCAAAACGGGGGTTTCCATGTTTATCGTCCCCAAAAGTGGGGGTTTCCTATGAAATCGTCTCCCAAAACGGGTGTTTCCAGGTAAAAAATATTGGGGTTTTCATGCAAGTATACTCGTATCGTCCCCAAGAATGGAGGTTTCCAATTTCCATTTCCAATTGCATCGTTTCCATAAAAGGGGGTGTTTTTAAGTAAATTGTCCCCAAAAATGTGGGGTTTCCAAGTATATCGGCCTCACACAAACGGGGGTTTCCAAGAAAAAAAGAGCCCCCATAAACGAGGGCGTACGTAGCTGCAAGGTTTCTAGCGGGGTGTTGAATGCTTCGATGTTCTCGGGCTACAGCGGCCTCGGCCTGTTGTGTCGGGGGTATCTCTGCTGGTTCTAGATCTTTCGTGTTCTCTCTCTCTCTCTCTCTCTCTCTCTCTCTCTCTCTCTCTCTCTCTCCGGATCGTTCAGAAAACGATTCAGGCAAAAAGTGCTACCTCTACCGTAGCACGCGCCGTTACTGTATACTGTATACCTATGATACGAGTTCGCCTCCGTTCCCTCCAGACCTCCTACCGGGCGCGTCCTTTTGTTGGCGATTTGTAACGGTCACACCCACTGCTGCATTGTTTTGGCCACCATTGAGTGAGCTAAAAATGACGTCACATACATACATAATATTACGTACTCCGGCACATCCATCATGTATCTTCGGTCAGCAGACTCTCTCTCTCTCTCTCTCTCTCTCTTCTCTCTCCTGTTGCATGATCTACTACGTAGTTTATCCCTTTTGCACATGCGGCCTGTTGTGTCGGGGGGTGTCTATCTCTGCTGGTTCTCGATCTCTCTCTTGTGTTGCATGCCCCTACTACGTACTGTAGGTTATCCTTTTTGTATATATGGGACAGATGACCACCCTGTGTTACTGCTCGCGTTTTAGTTCACTGTGTGGGGAGCGCCCGCCGCCCTTGCTTGCCGCGGTCTCCTCCTCCTCCTCCTCCTCCTCCTCCTCCTCCTCCTCCCTCTTCTCCTTCTCGTACCATTCGTCATTCTCGTCCCCGTCCTCCTCCTCCTACTCCTCCTCTGTTGTCACGGCAGCAACAAGTTCAATTTACACGGGTGACATGTAATACGTGGAAGTGTGGGGTGAGCTTCAGCTTCATATATAACCGACCGGCGCCGGAGGATAAATATTAATATAAACATTTTCCCATGTGAAAATAAAACCCTTCTCCTGCCTCCCCCTCCCCCACCCCCTGCTCCGTCTCGAAAGAGATGCGTCGTATATGGTCAAATGAGTACCCCCCCCCCCGCGCTCCGTCCCGGCATTGTAGGGATGCGACGGTCTATGGTCATACGACTACGGCCGTGCACGACATGAGTACCCCCCCCCCCCCCCCCCGCGCGCGCTAAGCTTGCTCCTCCTTCTCCCTCTGTTCCTGCCGCGAGTGATTGCTCTTTGCTTTACAACGATCTATGAATGAATGCCGTTGCGGTATCTCGTGGGAAGAAGCGGTGCGTGCGGTAGGATACAGTGATGATGCGGTGTTCTACCGTACGACTGACTGAGCTTCTTCTTTTTTTCGCCGGCTTCCTCCGTTTCGCTTTTGTTTTACTGCCTTTTGCGAAAGAAAGCCCTTTGCCACTAACCACAAAACAAACCCACCAGACAGAGTGTTTGGGGACACTTAAACTACGAGTATACTAACTGGAAATAGAGTATGTAGTATGGCCTTCAGCCCTCACCAGTCAAATAGGGGGTATAGGACGGGTCACCCAGCTACCTGCCGTGAAAAAAATGCGTCGGGACACCCCCCCCCCCGCTCCGTTGGGCCCTCTTTGGTGACCTGAATTGTTCCCTTTTTATAATAAGCTAAGAAACACGTCAGCTGTGTTTGGTATTTCCTCCTGACCAGTCAGGTATAGACCTGGTGTTCCGATTTGTATTGTGTAACGACCGGTCGCCTGTTATTTATCGATATGGTTGGTGATCGATGGTCGATGGTCGATGGCACAGTAGACGAGTGTGGATGATGATTCTGATTGATGGATGATTGATGATGTCTGAGCGGATCAAACCGGGACCTGGGGCAGTAGACTAACGGACCAGCCTTTGGCCAGCAGCATCAATAATGAATGGCTTGCTTCTTCGCGACGCTACAGCTTCCTTCCTCCCTCCCTCTCCTTCCTTCCCTCCCTCCCTCCCCTTCTTATTTCCTTACCTAGTCTTCCTGGTTTGACAGCTTTTTTTCCTCTCCCTTCCTCCCTTTCCCTTTTATCCCTTTTCTTCTCTGTCCTTTGGTGCTGCGAAATCCTTCTCTTTGTTGATAACAGTATTGTAGGCGTGAGCGCCGTCGGTAATGGATTGTAGTGTATTGAGGCTCGACATACTACGCTGCACGCGATAACATGGCAGACGTCTACTATTAATAGGTATGTGCACGAGTATGTCTGCTGACCGAAGATACATGATGGATGTGCCGGAGTACGTAATATTATGTATGTATGTGACGTCATTTTTAGCTCACTCAATGGTGGCCAAAACAATGCAGCAGTGGGTGTGACCGTTACAAATCGCCAACAAAAGGACGCGCCCGGTAGGAGGTCTGGAGGGAACGGAGGCGAACTCGTATCATAGGTATACAGTATACAGTAACGGCGCGTGCTACGGTAGAGGTAGCACTTTTTGCCTGAATCGTTTTCTGAACGATCCGGTTCCTTAACCCAAATTCGTCGGACTTTCATTTTTGTGACGAATAATGTTTCAGAATATACTTCGGTCATGAGATTTTTCATCCGGCAGCACTTGTAGTTTCCTCCAAAATCATTTTTTCGGTGAGGTATGACGCTCCTTAAGTGAGGAGCTCAGAAAAAAAAACATGGTGCACCTCTATCGTAGCATGCGTCTAACATGAGCTATGATACACTATTACTACTCTGCCTCTTTCTGTGTTATTGGTACTTTGACTACTGTCATTGTATTACTCCTGAACACTGGGCGGGCGTGTTCATCGTTGTCCATAATAAGCAGCGTTCGTTCCCGATATCTATCTATATGTTCGCGTCCTGAATCGGGCCCTGATGATATTGTGTGCGGCTTTTTTTTTTTCTCTTCAGATGATGTCGTAAAACATTTGCGTATATATGATACGAGGTACGAGTATGACATGTATTTGGACTGGTATCATATACGTATATGTATACGCACTGATTGTTTTGTGAGTAAAAACAGCAGTATTATGCATTCGATACGACACGTCGAAACTATCGATACGATATCCAACACAGACCCCTCTGGCCACAAAGACACAAAATTCCATCATACTATACATACGTTGTATACACGTATCATATGTTTTTACGTATAGCACGTAGTTACCTGGAAGTGATTCAAAGCTGTTGATGCTACGATACTCGTATGTACGTATGATACAACAATTTTTATTCACGTACATGCATACCATGCATATGTTCACATGTACAATAATACTAGCCTGTATAATACGAGGTAGCTGGTATATGATTAATCTTCAGATCAACAGCTACAGCTACAGTACATATCACACATTAAATTAGTACGTACCTCGCCTCACGCACCCCCCCCCTTCACGGCTGACTATAACCTTTGCCATCAACGATTCCACTAATAAAATATACATCAGCAGTACCTCAGACGTTAATATAATTAGTTAGTGCATCACTCTGGGCGGCGGGCGGGGCAATTCTGAGGCAAACGCTATCCCGCCCGCCCTTCCGTCCTTCCTTCCCTCCTCCTCATCATCCTTCCTTCCTTCCAAACGAATGGCGTAATAAGGGGTATAAGGTGGTATTCCTCCCTTCCCGCCTCCCTGGCTCTCTTTCAATTCGATGGATGGAGCAGTACCTTACACGCGGTTGCTTGGTGTTTTTCTTGGGGGTATCCCTGCTTGTTTGAAGATTATACGTATACATATACCAGGTATACATCTACTATTAACGACGTACCGTACGTAGTAGTAGTGGTTGCTTGCCTCGTCCTCGGAGATAGATACTGCAGCATGCTGTTTGTTGTAGATGAAGAAGATATCTTCCGTCAGAAGGAGCGGGCGAGTGTAATTTCTCTCATTCATACAGAGAAGATACTGCTACAGCACCACTAACCACCACCACCACCACCACCACCACCACCTTCTGCCACGCAGACAGATAGCACACCTACTTATTATGCTCATACTTCAAAGTCACAGTATTACCGTTGAACCGTTAATAATTGTTATTAGAGGGGCGAGGGGATACAATTACAGGTGAAGGTAGGTGTATGAGCGAGTCTACCACCGCCGCCGCCGCCGCCGTGGATCATCCTGCGTTTAATTTGTGTCCTTTTCTTCACGCATACATATATATGTATAATACATAATACCGCAGCATACTCACTCAGCTGTACTTCGAAGTATGACATCACATACATACGTAAGCACTCATCACTCGTCGTATCATCGTATTGATAGTGGTATATCCGCACGCCTATGTTATGGTACTGCTGCGGATATAGTACCGGTAGATACGTACGATGCTTGCGTTTTGCGTCGTAAATATACCCACCACGTACCCCGGCGTATAGGGCTAAATACCCCCCCCCACGCACTGGTGGTGGTGTAACATAGATAGGGTGGCGGTGGCGGTGTTGTTGTGATGATGGTGGTGGTTGGGTGTGGTGCTGCCGTTGCTGCTATGCTGCCGATGGGGCGTATCTTTAATCATGTTTTTTTTCGTTGCAACGTACGGTATAAAATACCTTGGACGGTACCATCCAGGAAGAATCAAGATATCAGAGGGCGAAACGCTCGAATAAAATAAATGTAATGTGCGCCCTGTTACCTGGAGAGACCTCTCTCTCTCTCTCTGCCCGTGGGTGAGTCTTCGCTGCACACACCACGATGACATATACGTAAAGCACTACTACTACATCATGAGTACGTCGGCACACAGCCCAGACAACCACGGGGGGGGGGGGCGGAGAGAGAGAGAGACCGGGACGAGGAGGGCACAACTACTACAGCCTGTATTATAGTACTGCTACTTCTTTCTTCTGTAGCTGCACGGTCTCCCTTGCGGGATCCCCCATTTATATGATCTACGAAGAAGGAAGATCAGGCCTGCGTATCTCCGCATCTCCGCGCAACACTCCTTTCGTACAACTGCCTGCCCCACACTCTCGCTGTGACTCCTCTGCTGCTTGCTGCACTCGAATATCAGCAGTTTGTTTTGCTCATGAATCTGGAATTATTATTAGTATAAGTGCTGGATATGATCCACACTTAAACTAGCACATATAAAAACACACCCGATATAGACTACTACTTTCTACTGCAAAACCCTACCATACTTTAACCCCCCAGGGAAGGGCGGGCGGGTTCTTCTTTCAACTGCCCGACCTTCCACCCAGCAGTGCCAAACCCTTGCTCGTCAACACCACGAGTAGAGCCCCGTACTAGTAGATGGTCTTCTTCCTTCCTGCCTCAAACCTTCCAACCTCTGTCTCTCCAGCTCAACCAACTGCACCGCCATGATACGTACTTGATAGACCTTTCCCGATCCCCTCTTTCAATCATGCCAACGATTCAATACCTCTCCACAAACCCCAGATTTCCTTCGTTCAATCTTCCACGGTTTTATTTGCTGCTTTTTTGGTGGTTTTGGTTGGTTGATTTTGACTACGAAGTCACAACGAGAATTTTTTTAAGTTGTTGATTTTTTTCTCCAACAACAACCTGCTGCTGTGCTGCGTCGTTGGTAGGCAACAACCCGGGGCAAAGTTGCAAAATAAGGTTTCTTGTCGCGATATTATACTCCTCCGCCCGGCGTATGTCTGCGTCGGCTAGACTCTCTCGGCAAATAAAATCAGATATCTTCTGTCCTACTATATTATATTATATTATGCGAGTACGAACAGCTGCAGAGCAGCAGCAGTAATGTAGGACTGAGCAATTTGTACACCACCAGCACCACGTATTAAAACAGCAGCAGCAGTACAAACAAAAGTTAACACTACGTATGTATGTTCGTGCATGCAGTAAGTACTGCTGTAGTATTAATAGTACTGTCCGATGGAACAGCATACTATAATAATCAGAGCTGTATGATATACATCATGTAGTAGTACTATAACCAACGGCGAGGATATATATGAGGCATAGCAAAACAAAAATGCGAGTGGTACTATATACGTTCTCGTAGTAGTGGCAGGGTGATGATTTTATGCTGTCTGTGATCATACTACAACACTACAACAACAGCAGTGAATCGAAGTCGCTCGCTGCGCTCTGACTCTGACACGCACAACCAATACATGTGGGCACATGTGGGTGGTGGGGGTATCGGTGGGTGGATTTTGGACGGGCGCGCGCCTTGCCTGGGAATATTCCATTTCCGGACCGTCGGTCGGTTGCGACTTTCCGTCGGTTAAGAACACACCCAGCGCCCAGCGCAGGCGCAGCAAGAAATATAAAAAAAACGACCCAAAAAACAAAAAAAGTGTTGTTGCTGCTCGGCGATTCGTTGTTTTCATTGTTGTCTGTGTCTTCTTGTCTACCTACCTGGACACCTGGATGACGTGACGCCAGCACTCTTCTGCAAAAACAACAACAAAGCGCTTGCGGTAGCTTGACAGCAGGTCCACCAGTGGATCCTTCTCCCGTACGAGCGCGCGTCAAAAATGGAGGGCCAGCGATACCAAGGTGATACGGCGGTGCACGACGTTGTTTGCGCGGGAGACTATACTCGTTGCTGACACACTGGCACCGCGCCGTAGCGAGAGAGCGACGCGGATTAGAGGCAGTGGCAATACTCCGTTGTTCGTGGGTTTGGGGCGTCCGGAAACGAGCGCATCAGCAGCAGTAGTAGTATTTAGTACTGCAACGCAAACTTTTAGGATAATAGAATTTTGCTGTGCGTTCAACTCGAAGAAGAACACAGCAGCAAAGGTTGCTGCTTTTTTGTTGCTGCTGTGCTGCCGAGGCGGTTCAACGTAGAACCTTGCTTGCATGCAAGGATGCACAGCCTCGCGCCGAGCTATAGTAAGCAGCGCTCGCCGTGGCAGCAGCAGAGGCTAGAAGGAGCTACCTGTGGCAACGGTATACGAATATATTTCAGCAACCCTCCGTAATTCGGCGGGAACATGTTTCCTTCCTAAAGTATATATGTACGTGAGAAATTTAGATAGATCCTTTTGCACCGCCAGCGCAATGATATCCTCGGAGGTACGTAGGGCCGGAGGGCACAGGACAGCTTCCCAAGCTCTGCACGCCGGCCTCTCGCCTGCATCACGCCCCACTCGAACCCACCCAGGCAACAACGCCCCGTTTCCCCCCCTTGCGTGCTGGCCATGACCACGGAGGGATTAATGTGTTGTCGTGCGAGAGAGCAAACGCAGCACAGGCTTGCGAGAGAAGCCGACAGCCAAGAACAATCAACAAGAAAAAAAAAATCGGTTGCAAAAATATACTCTCTCGTAGACATAGAGTATCTATTCGTCGAAACGGGAGTATGAATTTGTTGAAATCTTCGTATATATCGAATCTCCGCACAGCAGACAGCAGCAGCAGTGCTTGCGCGTTGCACTCATCCTGCTGACTTGTTGTTCCGCCCCTTCATCACCCCTACCCGCCCCCCGGCCCCGGAGCAGAGCTGGAGGCGGGCGTGTACGCCGGGCTTGTGCTCGCGACCGCGGAGGAGACCTTCGGCCGACAGAGAGGAGCCACCGATCTTGGTCGAAACGTCGGGCCCTTGACCAGACCTAAGAAACACCATCACGTAACGTCAACATCTCCATCAAAGAGCAGGCTTCCAGATGATGATGGCGTCCCCATATTGAGAGCGAGTAATTCGAAGAAGAAGGATTTTCTTTATTACGCGAAAAGAGTCGGAGGCGATCGTAATAATAAGGATGAGTTATTCCTACTCTCGTCTACTTCCAAGTCGCCGCTATCATCGCAGCAGTCGCAGTCGCCGTCGTCCATGTATCCACTGTCCGGATCGGGATCGACCACGCGCACTCGGTCCACGAGCTCGGTGTCCTCGAGGTCGGCCGGATCCTTCTCTACTCGCACGCCTCGAGAGGTGAGCCCGCAGGGAGAGAGATGATACGTATGTTTTCCCTTGTTTTTCCTTTTTTTTTGCAACGACGACAACGATTACTTCTTGCAAGGTACTCTGTGCATCAGATACTTTTTTTGCAGCATGAATGAGATGATACCAGTATGTACGACAGGTGCCTGGTACGACAGCACAATGATGTTCGTACCAGGTACAGCTGTTGTACCTGGTATCATTGTGGCAACTTGTCTTTTACCTGGTACGCGTACTCTGTGCGTATACCTGGTACGTTCTGCAGTGGTAGCTAAGTCATACGTAGATCACAGCAGCAAAAGCAGCAGCACAGCAGCAGCGCGGACAAACGGTCCAAGATGCCACACGAAAAGAGGACTGCTCGTCGTTTATATACTCGTTTTCGTCATGGACAACCACAGCAAGCAGCGCCTCGCAAGACCTAGGATACATTTATTTATTGAAAGGAATCGGCACAGACACGTGTTGTATCTCATCTACGAGCGTACGAGGTAGATGTACGAAAACTGGTCGACTGTTGCGTGGGAAGTGGACCAGGGCAGCAAGCAATGGCTCGTTGGTTCCCTCAGCTACTGCTGCGGCATACTCGTACAGCAGCAGCACGTAGGACTCCCTGTGCCGCGCTGCCCTTCCTTCCCGATGCTGTATGATATCATTATTATATGGACTTGAGAGAACGGATCCTCCTCCAACTATTATTATTATGGATTTAGTATAGAGTACCGCGGTGGTATTAATAGTAGTATGTACGAAGCAGATCGGGTTCGAGAAGACTGCTCAACATGGAATTAATTGATACGAAGAGTCTGAGGGGAAATGGTTTCAGACTTCCCCCACTCTTCTATTTATATATTTATTTTCACCATCCATACCCACCGAGGCACCGACGGTAGCAAGAGTAGGTCGTCAATTGTGATTGCTTCCTGATGAAATATAAATATTTTCTGAGCCATCTTCGATGTTTGTTTGTGTTCTGGTCGTTTGGTCAAAGGGTGGATCCAGCACGTACGTACATACCGTCGTACCGTATTCTTGTTTGTGGCGCGCTTGCTTGCCGCACGGCACGTTCTGCATATATATGAATATAATGTACTCGTTTGTTTTCTTCTTCAAGTGCCGATGTTGGAGTTTATGATTCCAAATATACTCTCTCTCGTGCGCAGGCTCGGATTGGATCGTGGTATGCCCCCCCCCCCCCCCCCCCCCCCCCCCCCCCCCCCCGCCCCCGTCCTATTATTAATTTTCCTCTCTCTTTTCTGCCTTTGTTTTTGAACAACAAAGTAATAATTTGCTGATAATTTGACTGTATATTCGGAGAAGGATCTACTACTACTGCCGCTCGCTGCTGCTTGCTGCTGTACGTATACGTCTACGGGCCGAGCCGTTGAGGATGTGATCTATGTACTATTATTAATAACAGTACCTGTTGCTGCTGCTGTTAGAAGTGTATGGCAGACAGTGTACCGAGCATATATTTTAGACCACAGAGAGTACGAGTATTGAATTGGATGGTGATGTGCGTACTGCTGCTTGCTGTCTTGCTGCTGCTGTCATTGTGCAAGGCGTTCGTTGCGTATGTATGCACTATAATTTGCAGCATTTATAGAATGCAACATAATACAAGCAGTACTCTGACTGCCGCTGCTGCTTGCTGTGGTTTGTCTTTGCCAGGCGTTCGTTGCGTATTATGCACTGCTGTAGTTTGCAGCATTTATACTGGCATGCTGCTAAATACAGGCAGTAGTAGTACTCGGTCTGCTGCTTCTGCCGTTGCTGCTAAACACCACCACCTGGTACCTGGTACTCGTATACGTACTGCTGCTGTTGTATACCAAAACAATGAAAATCGTCCACACAATTCATAAAATGAATCACAAGCAAATTCAACTAAACAAAAACAAAGCAGCAGCAGTAGCAAGCAGCAGCAACGATACGTATGGTATGGATACGTACGTATGCACTCTCTCGTATACTGTACTCGTACTACAAATATTACACCTACGTATGACCAACTGCTGTAACTACGTAAATACTCGCTCTCGTATTTGCTCCTCGTTTAGGTTTACGATACTCGTCGTCGGCTGGCGGTGCGCCACCTGCCGTGCCATCTCAAAACGCAGTCTTCGCAGTCGGTAACACCGGCTTAAAAACGGGTTTTCCTTTTTTTTTTTTCGCTCCTGCGAAAAACCTTTTGCACCGCGTGCGTGCGTGCATGATGAATGCATGGAAATCATGCAGCAATTTTGAATTTGAAATTCATTTTTTGTTGCTGCAGAACCGTAGAGCCAAGGCTTGGCTTTGAGAAGCTACGACAGACTGAAACTTGATGCAGCACCAGCCCCCCGCCCCCCGCCCATATGGGATTATTATCGTATTTCATTTTTTTTTCCGTCATACAAAGTGGGTACCCCTATTTAAGAGATGTTTGGCACAGGCCGAAAGCAACTTCTATAACTCGTATACGACGAGCCTTCTCTTTTATTCACAGCGGAGAATATACAGGTTTTTGGTGTAGGCGGGTCAAGCCGATTTGGCCTCTCTCTTAACCCCTTTAGGACTGACTGTAGTCCTGATGTGGGGACAAAACACTTGGAATTAGACTGAAATATTTACTTGAAGACAGTGCAGTTCTAAAGGGGTTAACTGTATTTTTCTCTTATATGGGGTACCCTCTCTTAAGTCGTGGTACCCACTGCTGTATATGATAAGTTGTTCACTGGGGGGGGGGGGGGGCGCGACAACAGCGAGCGGTAGTACCGACACTTGTGACACCGCTATTATAGTACCAGGTATAAACATATCATTGACGGAGAGCAGGAAGGAGATATGGCAGAAGAAGGTGTGGCATGGTCCTCGGATCGGTTTCGTAGCAGAGACGCGAACCCACCATGCTACTATATATCACATCGCCTTGATTGAGTACGATTTTCTCTCTTGTGTTGGAAGGATTACCCTGGGCTGGGTTAAATCGATCGATTTTTTACCCCTGTGGCACAGTGGCTTAGCACCTTCACATTTGACGTCGTCGAGACACGGGTTCAAATATCAATTTGAACGTTTTTTTTATCGAAACGCTTGCGCGTGCGTCCCTAAAAAAACACGTCTCCCTGGTTCCCCAGGTATTGAAACGAAGCGGGTAGGTCAACGTACGGCCGTATACGGTACCGACGTCCCAAATATCTCGCCGCTCAGAGGGGGGGGGGGCGTTATTAGGATTACCCTGGGCTGGGTAGTCGGTCGATCTTTTACCCCTGTAGCCCAGTGGTTAACACCTTCACACTTGTCTCTTATTTCTTTCTTTTTGCCTTGCCATCTCTCTTTGTTTCCTTTCCCCCCCGCCGTCCTTTATGTCGGTATCTCCCTCAATTTTTTTCGTGTGGCTTTGCCCGTGCAGCAGTTAACTGTCGCTATCTATTCCTCTTGGGCACGTGCATATATATATGCTTTTCTTCCATTAATGGCAGGGTTGTTTCTGGTCTCCTTTCGTCATTCGTATTACAGTTCATTTCAGAACTCGTTTGATTTTATTGTCTTTTTGCTTGTGTCGTGTTGTGTTCTCGTACCCGGTACGTTGGCATCTCACTTGCTTTATTTACCCCATTAATTTGCGTTCTTTTTTTTTTGTTTTCTCTTGTCTCAGTCTGTGACCACATAATTCGTACCTCTAGGATTAGGAATCAGGACAACACTGGGTGTACTCTGTACTGATGTACTGTGGTTGGGAATCATAGAAATAACGGTTGAATGTGAAGACAACACACACATACTCGTACAGCTTTATTAGTCATGTAGTTCACTGGAATCGTTTGTTTTTTTTCCAACATATGGCGGGGGGGTGGGGGGAGGGGGGGGGATGTGGTCCACAAGTTATAGTAATTGGTACTATATGCCGTTTTCCCGCTCTTCCAGAAGGTCGGGGCTTCGAATCCTGGCAAAAAACAAAACAAAAATGAAGGCCTTTTTTCCTTATAGCTTGTCTCCTTGCGGCTACGTACGAGTTCAGTTCTGGTAGGTTTTCCAGTCGCCGAGAGCGCGCGAGAATGAGATTAGTAGTAGGCAAAACCCAATGAAAATCGACAACATGTGGGAATTTGTTGTAAGGATTAGTTGGGGTCGATGTGCGCCTTCAAAACTTGCCCGCCGTTCCAAAGGGGGGTGTCATTGGCTGTTACTGCTGCAGGCTTGCCTCAACAAACTCGTATCTATTCACAGCAGTACGAAAATACCTGCGTTACAAATGGCGTCGTGGGCAGGACATTGTTTTTTTGAATCGAGCATGGAGTTCGATCATCATAATACTCGTAACACATTGGAAAGAAAGGGATTTTCCCCATCATGCCGAGAATCTATCTGATAAGTAGTTTGCCTGGGTCTCAGATATTGGAACCGCATGGTATATTTGTATATTTGACGTCCGACCCCGTATTGTTTAAGGCATTGATTAGTCATTTGGGCTACTGGTCGGACCAAGGCCTAACAGTATACTCCGTACAACAGGTACTACTGTGTTAATAACTGTAACAGTTGTAGTACTTGAGTCAGGTGTCGATGCGCGTCTTCAAAAATAGCGCGCCGTTCCAGAGGGGGAGTGTTACCCGGCTTAGCTCGAGTGTCTTGAACTGTGTTCACCGGTACGATGTACCCAACATGCAGTAGTAGTAGTAGTAAATCGCGGGTGGGGAATGGGTTCTCTCCTGTAGTGGGACGTATCACGGCAAACATAACAGACTAAACATGCCTACCATACCAATACGAGCACCTTACGTAGCATGAATGCTGAACTCTGCGCGATAAACAGCACGGCAAGTACCGGGGGCAGAAGGGAAGACACCATGGACACCTGTATTGCTGGTACCGGCTATAAAAGGACCCTTACGCGCACACCCAACCGTGTCTGTGTCTGTGTCCTGTGACCCATGCATGGCTTTTGTCCGGACGATTTCTTGGGTGTGTCAGTGTTCCTCGTACTGTATAATATCCAAACACGTGAACACGTAGCAGGTAAAACACGTAAAAGCCCCCCCTGTGTGAGTTGAGTTGGACGACGGCAAAAACAAGAATACCAAAAAAAGGTCGTCAGCAGCGTTGTCATCAGGTTTGTTTCGAGAAGTTCAACCAAAAACACAAGTTATTGTTCGATATATGTATTATATATACTATAATACCTGGTACGTGGTACTCATCGTGTATGTGTGCATACAAGCTTGTTCTATACCCTGGTACACTGTACTGTACACCACTATTGGGCGGTATATGAGCATTCGAAGGCACCAGGTACCAGGTATACCTTGTCATTAGACTCTACAGGTATAGCGGCTACGTGGCATTCTTGCATTTTGACGTTGTTGTTGATGAATTTGTCTCATCATCATCATCATCATCGCAAAAGAAGAACACAATGATACACCTGTCAGGGCCACCCCAAGAGTCCAAGAGTCGGGGGCGGGCCATCAACGAGGAGACCAACTGATTGAATGACCTTGTTGCAACAACAGCTAGCAACAGCCAATCGTCACCACCAAGTCTTCACGGATACCTGGTGCACAAGTTTATGTCATGCGACATGTATGTATGTAGAGCTCGAGCTTGTTTTTAAGTATAACTATTTCATATTTCCATTGCCGCTCGTTGTTCACTTCATAAATGCTGCGAGGGAAAAACGAGAAAAAAAAAACTACCCACAGCATTATCAGCGGTACCTTCTCCCGAGAAGTCAGGTATTTGTTGTGCTTGTTTTCGTTTGTTGTCACCCATCATATTTTTTTCATTGTTACCTCGCGTCAAGTTTTGTACCCAGAACGGCGTTCCTTCTGGACTAACCGCGATCTTAACCAGTAAGTAACCTATCTATGGTGGGCTATGACCCTAAAAAAGCGGAGACGGGCGTGTGTTCTTCACATGAAATCGTTCTTTCACCTCGTCGATTTTCATTGATTTTTTGCCGACTCCTGCTTTTGCACGTTCGACAGCAGACAAAAGAACGCCTTCCTTGTGTACTGTGTACCGGTGCACCAAGTATACTTCAAGTATCAAGTATACCTGGTACGTCAGTATGTGATACATACGTACCCCAGTCGAGATTTGATGGTGCTCAGCGCAGCCGCCAGGAAATCGCCAGCGGGGGTGTCAGCCACGGGTTGTAGACCGCAAGTTAACCCGTTCGCTACCCATGGAAAAATGGCTAAAATTCGAATTTTCTCCGGACATAATATGAACGATTGTTATTAATAGGATAAACACGTCTGTGAATACGTACTCGTAGAGCAGCAGTACGAGTATATATTATATACGAATATGCTTACATTTATAGCATTGAGTTTATGATTAGCAGGGAACTCCCATCCTTCCATCCACGTTTCTTTGCTTATAGTACGAGCTGTGCCGCAACGGGCATCATCATCAGCTACGAGCCGGGGTTGCCGTCGGGGACAGCAGGTAAAGTGCCACCGGGTGCACCAAATGCAGCAAAAATAATCGTACTGCCTGTGGTACGGTATAGTTAGTACTTCGTTGCATATCACACATTCACACAGGTGGCAGGAAATGTCGCGATTTGCAGCTATTATTACTATAAACTATTAATATGTGTACCCTTGGTGTACCAGGTACTATTTATTGTACATGTCATCGTACGTACCAGATAGTTTTCCCAAACTTGTAAGCAAGGTGGATTTCCACTCGCGCCGACAAAAAAAGACACCAGGCACCAGATATACTGAGACGAAATCCATTAATTAGCCGGTCATTGCCAAAGGTCATAAATATATACCTGGTGCGCTGTACGCGATTCCATGCCCCTGAAGCGCTATCGCATTGCTATTATAACAGGTAGGTGTACTACCGGAAAGGTATAGCAGGGTATAGCAAAGCCCGATAACTGGTATCCGTGTGTATGATGCCCCGGCAGCTTAACCGGTTAGGGGGATGAGATCGTGGCTTATGGAGACGGGGTCCATATCTGCGTACCCGTTGGAAATGTACGGGCGGTGGTGGCCGCAGCAGCCGCAGACATAGTAGTGGGCATGGTGCCTGCAGCAGCAGCAGCAGCAGCAGCCGCAGCAGCCGCAACAGCAGCAATCATAACAGTAGTGATAGCAGTAGAAGTAGCACTAACAGCGGGAACAGTAGCGGCGGCAGCAGCAGCATCAGGGTCTTGCCATGCCCGATGCTCTCGCGCATGCATGTGGAAGGGGGGGGAGAAGGAGGAGAGGAGGCGGAGGAAGAGGAAGGGGAGGACGGACGGACGGGAGTACTCATGTCGTGCATGGCCGTAGTCGTATTACCATAGACCCTCGCATCCCTACAATGCCGGGACGGAGCACGTCGGGTTTTCACCAACCAGGCAGACATTGGGAGGGTGGGGGGAGGAGTTGGAGGAAGGGGAGGGGTAAGGGGAGGTGGACGAGGAAGTTTTGTGCTGCCTCTGTTCTATAGGTGGACCTTCTGCGCCTGCAGAGAGCCTGTGCAGAGAGCCTGTACATGTCGTCTCTCCCCCAACAGAAGATTGGGTAAACAAAGCACGGCTTCGTATGAATGACACTACTTACTGCCTGTAGTCAGAATATGCTTTCCGTACGTCACTGCTTCCCCACAGCTGGTGCAAACGTTGCTTTGGTATGATGCAACAGAGTAGAACAGCAGGGAGGAGAAGAAAAGCGCGTGCCGCCGTGTGTGTCGCCTCTCGACTGCCTTTTTATCTAAACTATGATTTTCGTCATAAGTTACCGATGAAACCACCAAACTACCTGTTACCATATACCAGGTACCTGGTACCATTCTGTCCCTAATTCGTGGTTTAATCAATTGTATTATTTTTATTGTTTTTCAAATTTCTACTAATTATCCGCAATATCACACTTGCGAACATGCGGGTGTTAATTTTTCAAGTCTAGAGCTCTATATTTTATGATCGTTAGTAATATTGTACCGATCGAAGCCACGTGCGTTCTTGTAATATAAATACTGATTACTGCAGCAACTACTACCATTAATGCTACGCTGCTGCGACAAATATGATGTAATACGATTGTACCTGGCACGATGTACCCCTGAGGGTAAGTACTATTGATATGACACTATTAATACCAGCACTGCATATCATACCTATTAACATGACACTTGCTACTGTTATTGCTACTGCTACTACCACTACAACCGCCACCATCACCACCACCACGACTACCGCCACCACCACTCGCTTCAACTACTGCGTGCACGCACATGGCGTTTTGTTCACTCCTGCCCCCCCCCACCCCCCCCACTCCCCCACCCCCCTACCCCGTGGCCGTCCGCAACCCGGCGCAACTACCAAGCAGAGCGCCAAGGCGGTACCGGATAGGGAACTGATCAGAGAGATCCACGCGACCGCCGACTTTGATGAGGAACGGCGAGACCACGTAGAACCACCGCTACCACCACCACCACTAACGGTAGCGAAAGCGACGGTGGCAGCGGGCACGACCTCCTCAGCGCCGTGCAGCGGGGGCAGCGGCGGCGGCGGCTGCACCTTCTCCCCCGACCGCCCCCCCAGCGAAGCGACCTCCGCGCGGTCCTCTCGGTCGTCTCGGGGTATCAAGCCGCGCCGGCTCACGCGCCCCGGCACTCCCTACCGACAGACGGGCTCCCCCGACACCGCTGCTGTCGTTGCCGCGGCGGCTGCAGCCGTAGCGGCAGCGGCGGCGGCTGCCGAGACGATGGAGGAGGAGGAGGGGGGGAAGCAGGAGCAGAAGGAGGAGGAGGGGCACGGGTTGCGGGAGGAGGGGGAGGAAGCCGGGGCTCGTGCCGCTGCCTCCGCCACTGCTCCGCGTTCTGTCGGCGCCAACGCGGGAGAGAGCAGGCGGCGCGACGGAGCGGCGGCGGCGGCGGCGTCGGAATCGGCGGAGGTGCGGCGGTTCTGCAAGCAGACCGCGTGGTCTTCGCTGTCGCGAGGGGGGGCGAGCTTGTTGGGGGCGGAGGCGGGGCCGGCGGTGGCTGGTAGGAAGGCAACGCCGCCGTGCTACCCGGGAGCGCACCTGATGCGGAACCTTCACGAGCGAGGCCCCTCGCCGTCTGGTGATAGGCGTGGCAGCAGGAGTGGTGGCGGTGGCAGTGGTGGTGGTGGTGGTGGTGTGCGTCCTCCGTCTTCCTCCTCCGGCGCGAAAGCGTCGCGATCGGGGAAGAAGAAGGGGCGCCGTCCCTCCAAGAAGAGAGTGGAGGTGGGCTACAACAGCAGCAGCAGCATCAATAGCGGCGGCCACGACTACCAGGGAGGGCCGTCGGGGTTCTTCTTCGCCCCGAGTCCAGCTTATTCCGACGCTGCCGCCACTGTAACCACCGCCGCCAGCGCCAGCATCACCGCGGGCATCAGCAGCAGCGGCGGCGTCGGCGGCGGGGTGAGCAGCAGCGGCGGCACGAGCAGCGGCGGCGGCGGTGACGACGACGGCGATGGCGGCGGCGGCGGTGGCGCCGGCAATGGCGGTGGCACCGGAAGCCCGCGTGTGGTGGAGTGGTTCTGGCCTGAAAACGGTGTCCGTCGCCGGCTCCCGCCAGACCGTGAAACCGCTGACCTCGCCGACGTGGACCCCCCGCCCGTCAGCGTCGGCATGTTCCCGTCCTCTTCCTCCTCCTCCCCCACACCCTTGGGCACGCGGCAGCAGCAGGCGGAGAGCGCTATATGGGAGACTAGCAGTGGTGGCGGCAGCTGCCTTACTGACAGCGCGAGTACCGCCGCCGCCGCCGCCGCCGCCGCCGCCGTTGCCGACGGTGCCGGTGCCGGCGGTGCAGGCGCAGCCGCAGCAGCAGACGCCATCGCGGCAGCCGTTTTCACAACGCGCCACCCGGGAGCTGGGGTCGCATAACAACCCAGGACCGGAGGAGAGCGAGGTGCAGCGTGGGCGGACGCGAGGTGAGACCGCGCGCCATCAGGGGGGTGTGGGGCATGGGCTGCTGTCTCTGATGGCGGCGCGAGAGGGTATCGCTCACATACTCTTTCACCAAGCTCCACCGCATCAAAACCCCCCCCTGCCCACGTGCCCGGCAAACGAGCTTTCGACGCCGAACTCGTATCGCGAAGCATGCGCCGACGAGTATTCGGACATCTGGTGCCAAGCGATGGGGAAAGAATACAGCGGATTAGCGGATGCGGGGACGTTTGGGGACACGTAGCAGCCAGGTGGGCTCAACGTCATTTCAGCGAAGTGGGTGTACGCATGGAAGACTAACGAGCATGGCGACGTGGTACGGGCCAAAGCGAGGCTGGTGGCAAGGGGTTTCAACCAACGTGAAGGTATTGATTTCTTTGAGACTTTTGCTCCGACGCCTGCAGCGTCCTGCATTCGCTTGTTAGGTGCCCTTGCTTGCGAGTTGAACTTGGACTTGTGTCACTTCGATGCCGAACAAGCGTTCGTTCAGTCGAGCCTTGACGAGGATGTTTTCATGCGCTTGCCACAGGGCTGCGGAGAGATGTCTGGTAAGGTAGTGNTTGGTGGAGGCGAGGATGGAGACGATGTCGATCACGAGGCGGGATGGTGGCATTTCTTGCTGGATTGGATTGACAAGCGGTCGGAACCGGGGCCGGCGGAGACGGAGCTGTTGACGCTGCCGTTGCCGCCGTCGCCGCTGCCGCCGTCGCCGCTGCCGTCGTCGCTGCCGCTGCCGCTTGGGCGTTATGTTTTCGACCCCTCCTCCTGTACGCCGCGCTCTTCTTCTGCTTCTGTTGCTGCTGCTGGTACTCCTTGCCGGTCGGTTGCTGGGTCTTCGTCGGTAGGCCTGCGCGCGCTCAGTTCTTTCGGTCTCGACGGGTGCGGCCTTGTCGGCTGTCTTTTCGGAGAGGACGCGAAGGAAGATGGGGGAAGGAGGGCGAGGAGGGGGAGGGAGGGGGAAGAGGAGAAGGAAAGGCGGAGGTGCGTTACCATTTCCCCCTCTTCGGTTCTCGGCGACGCCCTGGCTGCGCCCGCTCACGGCGCCGCCTCTGCGACCGCCACCGCCGGCGCGGCGCGCCCCTACGGGCGCTTCTCCTTCGCGACTCTTTCGACGACTCCTACTACCACCACCACTGTCGCCGCCACCGATACCGACAACGACACTGGCACGGACTCGGACACTGTCTCCGACACGGACTCCGACGCTAGCGTCGGTGCGGCGGTGGCAAGCATCGGCAGTAGCAGCAGCACCAGCAGCAGCAGCAGCAGCCGCAGCAGTGGAGAAATCAACGGCAAGGGCATCAAGCGTCCCATGACGGCTCCGATGGCGGCAACGAGGACGACAACGATCACGACCACGACGACGATGATGACCTCGGCGAGAGCGATTGCGCTTCGTCGCGCGGCCCCGCGTCGCCAGCGGGCCTCCGCTTGCTCCTCCTCCTCCTCCGCCTCCTTCTCCTCCACCTCAGCCTCCTCCTCCTCCTCCTATTCCTCCTCCTCTTCCTCGTCCTCCTCTTCGATCACTTCCACTTCCTCGTGCTTATGCTCGTCTTCCTCCTCCGCATCTTTCTCCTCCACCTCCTCTTCCTCCTCCGCTGTCACCGCGGCCGCCGCCGCCGCTGCCGCCGCCGCCGCCGGAGTCGCCGCCGACGCCGCCGCGGAAGCAGCGGGGGCCGCCGTGGATGCCCACGCCGCCGTCGCCGCCGCCAAGCGCGCGCGGGAATTGTTTCGGCAGACGGAGGAGGTTGCGTCGCTGAGCGATGCTTCTAGGTGGGCGAACCGGACGCAATAGGAGGAGCGGGTGGGGTTCCCATGTGCGGAGACAGTGGGGGCCAGGAGGGGGGGTGGTGTACTCATCCTACCCACGCGACCCTTCCCCTGCCGACCCCCTCCCCCCGATAGACAGGCCGGGAAGGGGGGGGGGGGGAGGGGGGAGAGGGATAGGAGTGGGAGGGGGCGGGTGGGAGGTGCTCTTGTGGATGAGGAGCACGAAAGCCAGCGAACGGGCTTCGTACGTAGCTTGGTGGGGATGGATGGGAAAGGGTCGAGCTCTGCTGCGGGAGGCGGTGGTGACATTGGGGCGCGGCAGAGGCGGGGAAAAAATGTGCCCGGAGACACTCGTGACGCGTGCGCGGGGGCTCGCATGTGGCGTGTGTGGTTCTTGTGCGTTTCGGGTCTCTTAGCGATCGGGGGAGAAGGGGAGGAGGTGCTGCTTGCCACATACGACACGGCACGGGATGGTCAGTAGGTAGATAGGCGCGGGAAAGTGTTTTTTGTTTTTGCTTTAGTCACGCTTACGCTAGCGTGTTGCTACATACGATTGTCGTGTTTTTTCTTTTGTTTTGTTTTTCGTCGGTCGAAGCCGGGACTGCTTGCTTGCTGTGGCTTGCATACAGTATCACGTATGACACACGTACAATCCCACAGATCTGTGTTTTGAGGGACGGGCGAGTTCTTTGTTTCGAGGACCTTCTTGCTTTGTCTGGTTTCTCGCTTTGTTATGGCGCACGCTTTTGGCCGTCAGCGACAACCGGAAAACTTAACGAGAGGGGTGGGTGCCGACTGCTTGCTCAGGGTACGCGCAGTGGGGTAGCCCTTGCAAGAGGGGACCCGGGAGGTTCTCGGGCGAATTTTAGCTTTACGCGAACGGACGCGTCGTCGATACGGCGTGTGGACGAAAGGGAGAGAGGGAGAAAGCGGGCGAAAGGAAGAAAGAGATGGACGGTAAGAAAGAGCGTGAGGGGGGAGAGAGCGCAAGAGTTATTTGAGAGAGAGGGAGAGGAAGAGACAGGAGGGGAGAGAGAGAGAGAGAGGAAAAGTCAGAGAGAGAGAAAGAGTTAGAGAGAGAGGCCGGTCACAATCGTCGGCGGGGTGAATGGGTACGATGTTGGTGCCGGGCGGCTCCCATCCATCCCTGACGAAAGGGTGAGTACCTACCTGAGTTGCAAAAAAAGTTAAGGTACAGGTAAAAAGTTAGTATCGGTTTTGTTTACACCGAGAAGGGGTGTTGTGTCGCGGAAGGAGCTCTGCCTGAGAGCCAAGGCTGCCCCACCGCACGTTATATCCCCAATTCGGTATCCGAATATAGTTTGAAAATTCGGTATCCGAATCCGACATTCGAATGTACCCTCGGAGACGGGGCGTTCGGCGCGGTGGTGTCACAGTACGAGATACCATATCCTGCCAATACCGAGTTCGGATTCAGATATTGGATACCGAATTTTCCTTCGGGGGGGGGGGGGCGCTCGGCGTGGCGGTACCACAATGGGAGGTACCATAACCAAGTCAATACCGAATTCGGATACCGAATTCGTACCGAATTCGGAAACCGAATGTACCCTCGGAGATGGGCCGTTCGGCGCGGCGGTACCGCAATCGGAGGTACCATAACCCCCGAACTCATATGCGTGATTGCAGAGCTGGGTGGCGCAAATTACCGAATACATCGGTTTTCATCGATTATTCCGATTCAGGGGAGGGAGGGGAGCGGGGGATCGGATCGATGGCGTCGATTTTCCGACATGGGCAGACGGGTGTAAGAAAGGGCTCGATCGGGAATGCTTTTTAGCGGGAGTGCTTATTGGCGGGATACTTGGTTTTGTACGTTGTTGGAGGCCTGCTGCTGCAGCTGCTGGGAGGTATGGGGGTTGTAGGGAAGGGCTCGGTCGGGAAAATCTAATTGGGTTTGGAGGTGTTTTGAATGCTTGCCGCTGTTGGGAGATAGGGGGGAGGGTGGGGGGGGGGGCGGTGTACTGGGTGTACTGAAGCGGGGGGGGTGTTACTCATATCGGTGCACGGCGTAGTCATAATGAAACCATAGGGTGTACTGGCGGGGGGGGGGGATATACGGGGCAGGCAGTAGGCTGTCAGCCGCTTGTTGCTTTGAAGCAGGCTCAACAAATGTATTGTGCCGGGAGACCCCAGGGTAGGTTGTGTGTGGGTTTCGTTGTAGCGGGGAAGGGGGCGCGGACCGGGGGGCGGCGGGATGTGGGGAGGGCAAGGGGGCGATTTACGAAGGATCGATTCACCGTCACGTCCACCCCCCCGTCCTCGCTCGTTTTTAGTTTTGAGAGGCCAGTCCTCAGTATGTCCTATATAAAGGTGTTCATTTCGTCTGATTACAACGGATAGTTTTTACTTCTTTTTTTTTTACGCTTTCGGTTTACGTTTTTTTATTTTTCAACTGCTGTAGGTGCGACTATTTTTCTTGTGAGCGAACTAAGCGCTAAAAAACATTAGGACCCCATTTTGTTTTCTTTTTACTGTTTTTTTTTCTGGAGTCGTTTTGTTGTTTTTCTGGCGCGCGCAGTGCCAGCGTACCTTTGGGGTCAATTCTTCCCTACGCGCGATGCGGCGCGGCGCGCTTGTAGATCGAGCGAGCTTGCGAGGTACTAGACGGCGTGTGCGTCATTTTATAGTTGTCGGTGCTTTGCGGTGGCCAGGTTGAAGACGAGTCTTGAGAATTATCGGACATATACACATATACATACACGTACATAAGAAGTACTACCTAATTCGAGGCTTAAGCTCTGCGTGCTAATGATCGGCTGCCTGTGGTTTTGTCATTTTTGGTCCTTTTGTCTTTGGTCGTGATCGACAAGGAAGGGTTATTATTTTTGTCCGGATTGTGATTTTCGACATGATGATTGGTTGTGGTTGATTTCATCACGATTGCGATTTGCTTTTGTCGCGGTTGACGGCGCTTTTTTATTTTCGTCATGATCGATGGTTTTACAGTAGTTTTTTTTTCTTCTTCTTCTAGTTTTCGTCGTGATTGATTCCGTTTTTTTTTTGTCTCGATCGATGGTACTTTCGTTATTATTGATTTAATAGTTTTTTTTTCTTCGTCGGCCGTGACTGAATACGCGATGTTCGTCGTTCGTCACAAATAATCGATTGCGATTTTCGTCATGAAGTACTGCGATATTCGTCGTCGTTTTTATGATTTGATTATTATTGTGGGTTTCGTACATGGCTCTTAAGGCCCTTCATCAGCAAGGGAGGTCTATTAGTTTTATTAGAGCTAGCGGCGCCATTGTTAAGTGTGTGTTGCTGTAGTAGTGTTGTAGTGGGAATGAGTATCGACAGACGTGACCGCCACCCCCCTCGCAACCACCACCACCACCACCACGCATTGAGGCACCGGAGCTGTCACTTGGTAATTTCCAGGTTGCAGCGTTAGTTAGCGTTCATAGTCCCGACGTGGGTGGATGCTGTGGCGTGTATGGCTGCACGATGGGCTTGGGAGAGTGGGGCGTACAAAAAACCATGGGGATGCCATGGTACAGACAAGGCATAATTTTTAGTCCCCGGCAACAACAGCGGGCAGAGAGCGTCTTCTACGTGTTACGTTTTGTTAGATGGATGTTAGATGTTAGGTTGATTGATTGTCCTGTTTAGAGGGAAAGGGGGGGGGGGCGGCTGTGGTGGAATGGAAATGGCGGTGGGGGCGTTCAGTTTTGGACACGCATAACATGCTGTAGGGATTTTAGGAAGTGCCACGTATCCGTTGTATGGGTGGCGCCCAAGGGAGGGGGGGGGGGGGGGGGGGGGGTTGGAAAAGAGGTTGCGGAGCAGCAGCAACAATCGGTATGTACGCTACATACTCTTTTGTTGCAAAGAAAGGCTGAGAATGGTGCCAGTATTTCAGAGGTAAAATATACACTGGGTATATACTCGTAGCTCTACTCTCTAGTTATTGTGTGTTGTACGTGTATTATGCGTGCCAGCAAGCAGGTAGTAGGTGGATAATGAGCATAATATACTTTTGCAATACTGGTTGTTGCTTGGTATGTGTATATAATACCTGGAATAATCTATAATGTCAGCATCATTTTTACCTCTTTTTTTTTTTTTCATTTTGACCGCTGGATGACAGCAGTATTTCAGTTAATGATTCTTGTGTCGATCTCATCGTATGCTGTCTCCATTGATTGGATTGGCACCGCTGGTGTTTCTATTTTGGAAATGATTCCCCAGAGTTTACTCTATGAAGTCTCTGCTGCCAAACCCCTAAAAATTGTTATCTCGGTGTTCTCAAGGTATCACACGTTCTCGTTACTCACTGGTAGGTGGATAATAAGCAAGCGTGGAAATAACACTCGGTTTCAGTATGTGAAAAGGTCCCCCTTCTAAAAAGTACCAGGTATTTGATTTGCTCTCTGTACCAGTACGCACTGCGTAAGCCTTGTTCGGTTATATATAATCCTGGCGTGCTGAATCGCCTGGCGTGCTAAAACACCGGAAACGCCGTGTCTCGGGTATCTACCGGTGTACTCCCTACTATACGGCCAGGAGAACTCGAGTCGCCCCGGGAGAATGATGGGCAGATCGCATGCTCCACGAAAGCTACGTACAGCGTACAGCAGTTTAATCCTAACGTTTTCGTTGTTTTTTTTTGTTGTTTTCACAATGATAATACCTCGTCGCCAAAATCTAGTCTACTGTGGTCTATCGGAGGTCACCGGGTGTCCCCGGACGACCGCAGGTCACATGACAGCAGGCTCCAATGACAAATCTGGAGCGAAATAATAATACATACCTCAGGAAAAGGAAACACAAACAAACATGAAAATTTTGGGTACGTACGTAAACAAATAACGAACTGACGTAAATCGTGCACCACAACAGACGATTTTCCATGCTTTAGACTGGAGCTTCACAATCCAAAAAAAAAATTGTGAGGCAATTTTCTAGTATGCTTTTGTGAGGCAAATTTCTATCATTTGTTTGTGAGACTGGAGCTTCACAATCCAAAAAAAAAATTGTGAGGCAATTTTCTAGTATGCTTTTGTGAGGCAAATTTCTATCATTTGTTTGTGAGGCAATGCTCCATTACGGTCATGATGATTCCTTGACGACAGGTTTTCTTATTCAGGAGACAAAAGACCACTCTAATATTCGAGCCAAAACCAAGGAATTTCCATTCTACATCCAAGACAAAAATACGCGAGGATCGGGGCTCTTTTGGCCTACACTATGATCACTAGTGTTGCCAAAAACGAGGGGAGGGCGAAAAAAACGTCCAACCCGCGGCCTTAAGAGTCACTGAACCTTGCCAGCTCTAACCCTAACCGATCGACCGACCGACCGATCGACTAACCGCCCTACCGACCGCCCTACCGACCGACCGACCGACCGACCGACCGACCGACCGGCCGACCGACCGGCCGACCGACCGACCGACCGACCGACCGACCGACCGACCGACCGACCGACCGACCGACCGACCGGCCGACCGACCGACCGACCGACCTACCGACCGGCCGACCGACCGACCGACCGACCGACATACTCGCCCGCTGCCATAGATCCCGGGTTTGTTTGTTAAAATCGGCCTCGTACAGCTCTCGTAATCTGTAAAAACCACGAATGTTACACATACATATGTTACGGCGTTTCTGGTGCTCGGGTACGGAAACTACAGTGATGTGTCGTAGCTACCTATGCTAGCTATGCGCGGAGGGCTTGGAGTATGAGTGGGGAACAAGTGGTGAGGCACTCCCCGCTGCACTCTAGTGGAAAGGCGACGATAGTCAACAGTCACCTAAGGTTTCCAAGATACTGATGGCGTTTAGACACGGGGTCAGTATCTGGGAGTCGGACAACAACCCACTCTACTCGATACGGCCCCGACGAACGAAAGATAATGCATTACCACACGCACCACTTCTGTGTCTGTATATCACACAAACTACACGCATACTGCTTGCTATCGTACAGTGCATGCTCGAATACCCGCTTTGTATTTGCCTGGACCTCGGAATGGATACATTGCGAGAACAGGACATTCTACCTTCCCAACATGTGAGAACAGGAGACGGATAGTGCCAAGCTGACCCTACAACGAACGCAGACTGGATTCAAGGTGAGTGACATGGATGTAGACCCTGGACCAGTCGTAACATGGTGAACCCAGGGAGATACCCTGGACCAGTCGTGAAACATACGCAGTACAATACAGCAGACAGACAGACAAATCAATTTTAATGGAAGCCTGTACGCACCCCGGGTATGAAGATTTTTTTTTGCTAAAAAACGGCCTCAGTCTCGCTTCGCTCCGTCGGTCTCTTGCCTCATCTTATAAAATATTGAAGAGATAACAGTGATTGATTTGCAATAATGAGGTACGTACAATGAAGGAGTTAGACTGTGTGCCTATATTCGTAGGACTCCTCCTGTTGTTTCCTCCGTGGTTTTCTTCTCTCGGAGTGCTTATTTATGAGTGATCACCGTTGAAGCTATAATGCTACGAACACATTGTTGGTGGGTACCAAGAATAATAATATCACTACTGAGGGAATGCATAATGATTGGACGAATGAAGGCATGGATTCAGGGATTCTTGGCTCTTGCGGTAAGAGTTGGCAGAGAACAGCCAGTGAGCAATCAGTAGCAGCAGTAGCGGGAAAAGGAAGTGGCGGGATTTACTAAGTAGCAAGATAAGCGGGAAAATACGGCGTACTGTAGTGGGTGATAGTGATGGAAGGTATCCTCTGTACGCAATGCATTTCCTTAGTATGTAAGAAGACTGCTCGACTCAGACATAGGGCTGAAAAAAGTGTGTACATCTGTCAGACGGCAAGCGAAACACAAACAACACTTCAGGCACGCATGTGTGGATTTATGTGTGGCACGAAGAATATGTATACCTATTAATAGTCTATCTATATGGATGTATGAATGCATTGACGGATGAGGGTAGTAACAATGAACGAATGTGGTACTAAGTATACATATACAGTTAATACTACCTTGGCGGGGTCTGCGCATGAGGGGTGTGGTGCGGCGGCTGAGTCACGTCAGACCGCTGCTTGCTGGTGAGCTATGTATGCCAGACAGCCCGAAGGGGGCAAGCGGTTGTTATTGCTGTCAGCAGGGACCAGCCGACTGGTTGCTGCGCGAGCTTCAGCCCCAGAGAGCCTATGAAAAAACGCCGCCTCTAAGTTGATTAACGGTGGTGTCCAAGAGGACAAGCATGAGCGGGGGGGGAGGGGGGGGGTGTACTCATCATGTCGTGCCCGGCCGTAGTCGTATGACCCACCATACCAGTACTTACCCGATTCAAGCAACCCTGCTGCAAGATGAATAGCCGAATAAACTAAAGAAACATATCAGGTACCGGGTATCGTATATACGGCATCGAATATACGACCGCATTATAGGAATACTAATACCTTTTCTCGGACCCCTCTGTGTGTGAGATTTAGCTTGTCACGACTCTTGGTTCTTGTTGGTGAAAGGTGAGCATCGGCGAGCAACGCCACACACAGCAGTTACATGAGGCAGAGAGCAACCAGCAGGTTGTCATCACTATAATAGCTTAACTGCACAGCAGTGTCAACTGTCAGTCTAAGTGTACGTACGACACATCTTCATACATTGTAATAATGCGATTAGTATCGATACAGAACTCTAGAGCTTTGCGTTGTTTTTTGGAAGCTGTTCCGATGTCGGAACTCTCTCCCATCCACCACAACTAGAATGTACGTTAGGAAACAATTTATACGAGTGAGTACTCTTTCGTATACAACGTCAGCCGCCGCCTACTACGTAGTACGAGTAGAAGAAGAGTAATATACCCGCGAAAATTTTAATCGTTGTTTTATTTTTTGCGCGAATGATGGTCGCCCCCCCCCACCCAAAGGCTTAGAGACCAACATCGATTGACGTGCTACTACAGGACGTACTCTGTGACAACTTTTTGCAAAACGCACTACTCGAGTGTTGTCGGTCCATCCTGTGGTACAACAAGCAGTAAGTTGGCGCGTACACAGACAACAGGCAAACTCGATGGAAAACGGCAAAAATCCCGGACAACAATGCTTCGAGCGAATAGTTGCTGCGTGCTGTTGTTGTGCCCCCCCCCCCCCCCCCCCCCCCCCCCCCCCCCCCCCCTTATTCGCCAAGCTCGCATCGTCATCACCATCGTTATCACTACCGTCATCATCACCATCATCACCATCATCATCACCATCACCATCATCATCATCACCATCATCAGCTGTTGAGTACAGCGAGAAGGCACAAGCAAGCTCGGCTCACCACAAGACACAAAAATAAAACAAAAAACGTGGTCGGCAGTCAGACCCCCCCCCCCCCCCCCCCCCCCCCCCCCCCCCCCCCCCCCCCCCCCCCCCCCCCCCCCCCCCCCCCACCGGGCGGAACCCCAGCCCGCACGGGGTATCAGACGCATGCACCGTCAAAATGCGCCAATGGTTAGGACCGACCGGGCAGCCAGTCGAGGTGTTATTTTATATATCCGATGGCATGGGGGGGGTGGGGGGGATGTACTCATGTCATGCATGACCGTAGTCGTGTGACCATAGACCCTCGCATCCCTACAAAAGTCGGGAAAGAGCACGTCGGGTTTTCACCGACCAGGCATGGGGGGTGAAGGTAGGGGTGGCGGGAGAGGGGGGAACAAAAACAGGAGGTAGCGAAGAAGCCCGAGACGAATACCCAATATCTGCTGCCACGACCACCGGTGTGATGCAACGACGCGCCACGGGAAGGTAATAACACAGACAAAATACCAGTAATCGTTTCTCCCCCCCCCCCCCCCCCCCCCCCCCCCCAAGCCTCTCCCTCTCCCTCCTCCTCCTTCTCCCCCTCCTCCTTCTCACTCCCTACTCCTTACCAGGCATGTTTTAGGAAGGGAAAGAGGCCAAAACACGGTGACAGGAAATCAGTCAACAAAACAAAACAAAAACAAACTTATCCCTACCATATCATTTTTCCTTTGTCCGTTCTCTCAAAAATACCGCATGTAAAATACCTTCGTTCTAACATATTATTTTCAACTACCTTCTTGCGTGTCCCGCCCCCCCCCCCCCCCCCCCCCCCCCCCCCCCCCGATTCTCCTGCCACCACCGCAGTCCCAGATCCCTACATCCCTAGCCCCCCCCGACTCCTCCACTATCCCGCCACAGCCCACAAAATCACACACTTCTACCACTGCTGCTGTAATCAAATCTACTACTGCTGCTTCGAGCGCCGAGGCTTGAGCGCATACTTGCGCTTGGCGACGGCAAACAAGCTCACGCCTGTGGAGGTGATTACCGTCCCCCATGTACCCCACGTTGTCCACCCCCCTCCCAACAGCGCCTGCGCAACGTCAGCAGAATCGTCGGGGAAAAGGCGGCGGAGGACAGGGGGCGGCGGGAAGCGAGGGAGGGGGGGGGGTTGGGTGGTGGGCAAAGACTGCGCATGCAGCTATTTAAATTAGTACTGATGACACCTTACGTTGTTTGTACCCTCTCCTCGTTGGTTTAGTTACCGTTTCTCCCCCCCCCTCCCCCTGCCTGGTTGTGTGAAAACCCAACGCGCTCCGTCCGGCATTGTAGGGATGCGAGGGTCTTATGGTCACTATGATACGTGCCTGCACAACATGAGTACACCCCCCCCCCCCCCCCCGCCTCCCCCATCCTGTTCACAAACAAGCAGAAAAACTATCCCCTGGTATCCACCTCCCCCCCCCCTCTCCCGCGAAATTTGTTCACGATACCGTCGGACCCTACCACCAAAAAATGAAAACAATAAAAACAGCACCAAACCAACCCACCTCACACCGAAAACCACACCAATCCAAACCGCACCAAAACAGCACCAAACCAAAACTAAGACCCCCCTCTCCCATCTAACACACGGCCCAAACCAAGCCACACCACCATACACATCAGAGCAGACCAGATCAGACCAGACAAGACCAAACCAAAAACAAAACCACCCTGCCCGACCCACAGCCTCAAGCAACCCCCGCAATTCTAGACATCAGATCAAACCCGACCAGACAAGAAGACCAGGCCATAACAGACAAGACCAGACCAGACCCAACTAAATCAAAACCAATCTGCAGTAAACCGAAGCAGCCCCTCCCCAACCCACAGCCCAAGCCAAACCACTCAACCCCACGTACAGATCAAACCACATCAGATCTTACCAGTCCAAACCGCACCGAACCACACAAACCCTACAGATCAATACAGACCAGACCAGACAAAAACCAAAACCAAAACTAAACAAAAACCGCCCACAGTTTTACGTACTCTCTGTGACTGAGCACGGGGGGGGAACTACCGGACTTTTAGCCCTCGTTGGATACTCCGCGAACGTTTGCCATCCTTGTGGACGGTACTTGGAGTACCATAGCAGTGGTACTACGCCCACGACGCGTCTGCGGCCTTGTGAGGAGGAAGAGCACATTTCACGGCCGAGGAGGAAGGTCATTCCCCTGCCGAGCAGGAAATAACCAGTACGAGTCGCCTAGAGAGGAGGTAGCAGAGCTGACTCACCGAAGAAAGGGCGTATACCGCGACCGGCCTGACAGCCACCGCCACCGTCGCGGCGAGCGGGCCGATCTCCTCCACCAGACCGAACAGGCACTCGCTCCACATGTAGAAGAGCGTTCCCCCTTGCACGAGCCTCACGATCAGCGCCGCGTTGCCCACGGCCGCGGCCGCGCGCTCCCACTGCCCCACCACCTGGAGGAGTCGGGCGCGAGAGAAAGACACAACGCGAGAAGAACACAACGACAAAACAAAACAATACAGAATACGTACAAACATATTGTATGAATGCTGATAATATTCATTGATCATATTCATACCCTTTGCATACGACTGGTGATGGTTGTAAAGAACGTGGAACAATAACAACAACGACGACAAACCATACACAGTTCGGACAGATCATCTACAGATCGTCTACAGATCGTCTACAGAAAATCTACGGATCGTCTACAGATCATCTACAGATCGTCTATAGATCATCTACAGATAATCGATTTCCACTTCACGATTCAGACCTTTCAAGGCAGACGGCATATATTCCCGATGTTGTATATATTATCTAGCCTCTCGTGTTGCCGGGTGGTGGGACCCGTACGCAGAGAGTTCGCTTGATCTACTTTTTAGGCACAAGTTTGTTTCCTGGGTCAAAAATGTGTACTATGCATGCAGGCCCTGCACAACCTGTCACAATGGCAGGCGAGGAACTACACGATCTGCTGTAGATATGTAGATAGATAGATCATGATCTCGCTGAGATGTGAACAGTTCGGGGTAGTAAAACACTTGACATTGTTTTGGTCGCTGTCTCTGGGTCCCAAAACTGCCCAAAACAGTAACACAACAAAATTAACATGGACTGGTTATTGGGTCGGGTCGGGTCGGGTCGGGTCGGGTCGGGGCGGGGCGGGGGGGGGTGAGGTTGGGTGGGGGGGGGGGGGGGGGGGGGGGGGGGGGGGGGGGGGGGGGGGGGGGGGGGGGGGGGGGGGGGGGGGGGGGGGGGGGGGGGGGGGGGGGGGGGGGGGGGGGGGGGGGGGGGGGGGGGGGGGGGGGGGGGGGGGGGGGGGGGGGGGGGGGGGGGGGGGGGGGGGGGGGGGGGGGGGGGGGGGGGGGGGGGGGGGGGGGGGGGGGGGGGGGGGGGGGGGGGGGGGGGGGGGGGGGGGGGGGGGGGGGGGGGGGGGGGGGGGGGGGGGGGGGGGGGGGGGGGGGGGGGGGGGGGGGGGGGGGGGGGGGGGGGGGGGGGGGGGGGGGTGGGGGGGGGGGCGGGTCGGGTTGGGTTGGGTCGGGTCGGGTCGGGTGGGGTTAAGTTGGGTTGGGTTGGGTTGGGTTGGGGTTGGGTGTGTCAGGGTCCACTAGCGACACGACAAACACAACCGCTCGACGAAACGAGGGTACCTGAAAATAAAATAAAATAGGCTACGTACGTGCATTTACCACACTTCTTTTGCCGAGACTTCGGCAGGGGAGGTGAGTGGTGTCGTTTTTCTCTTTCGGCCATTTACCCTCGCGATCCAAACCATGAGCTGTCAATATGAATAGTGGACGAATGAGGTTATACGAAGAACTAGACTACATACATATTATATCACTCCGTACTGTAATGCACCTGACCTGGTACCCTTTTTTTATTAAGTACAAGGAATTAGAAGGGGCCTCTCCGCCCCTATGACGGAGCGGCCAGAATTTAGATTTAGCATTGAGTTGGAACGAACTTCGTACGAAACGTATGTATGCGAAAACATTTATATGTACGAACCGTCAACACTACATCCTAGGTAATCACCCTTCAAATAATCGGTCGACATACTAGCTAAATCATATATTAGTGTATATGATGCTGTACGTATCGTACCTGTGACCCTTCCATGATGATGGCGAATGGCACGAGGATGAGGCACCCGGAAACGAAGACGACCGAACACAGCTGGCCCTTCAGCGCGATCGCTTCCTCCTTCATCACCTGCCAAAGCAACAACAAAAACAAACAACACAATTCCAGAAGGGCGAAGAGAGGGGTCCATGCATGTTAGCTATCGTAAATACATAGCCTCGTGGGGGAAAAAAACGAACTATTACGTACCACTCTTGTCTCGAGATAGGATGACCGTTTGTATGCGGATGTTTCTTACTTAAAAACGGTCCTTCGAAATCAGGACAGAGTGTATATATGTATTACACGAAGAAACAAAACAAAAAGGAAAAGACAAAAAACAGGGGTGAAAAAACTCAGAGCGAAAACTTGGATCGGAAAAAGAAGCATAAATAAATCGGCTCTCCCTTGAATTCCGAATGAAATCGATCGATTGTCTCCATTTTGCGATTCCTATTTCAGATGAAATCACACGATTTGAATCGGGCGAATTGGCAGCGATTTCCAGCCCTGGAAAATGGAACAAAAAAAAAACCCCGCTGTGTTTCACAATATTTTGCGGAAGAGAATCGCATGCACTACCAACGCAAGAGCAAAAAAACAAAACAGTACAAATACTGGTAGGACAACAAAAAGGGGAACAATTTTATTTCGTATATGTTGTACGACGGCGACGAATCGGAGCGCAAGCTCGATTTAATATCAATCGATTTCAACGAAGAAGTCGATAAATAAAAGTAATACGACGGGGGGGGGGGCATAGTTAACAGGACCAAATATTGTTAGTAAGAATAGGGAAATATAGAGGTTTCTGTATCTATCGCCGGTCTTATTCGTACTTCGTATCTATCGAAGGCCCCCTATTTACTATGGTCCCCCGTGAAAATATTTTCGTTCGAGAGATCGGCTCCCTTGAAAGTCGGGTGAAATCGAACGCGCGAAGCTATACCCCCCCGCCTCGGCTTTTGCTGGTGAGCGGGGGCAACACAGCTGGTGAACCACGATATGACTTAAATCGGCGAAACCATCGCCCCGCCATTTTTCGCGATTCGGAAGTCGATTGAATCGAATTCATCGGCTGCGATTTCAACCCATTTACAACTGAAAAACGTATCCCACACTAATTCCAAGTAGTTTGTCCCCAAATACCTGGGACCAGTCCTTAAGGGGTTAACCCAGAACTGCTTTGTACAAAAATAAGGGGAATAATATATATCCTTCGTGAGGTCATGGAAAACCCCGTATCATACTGGTAGTGCGCGCGGTTGAAGCAAGCATCACTCAACACAGGTTGCAAAGACGAGCTTCGACGAAATCCTCCATCTCACAGTTGATATTTTTAGAAATTCATTTTTTTTTATAAGAACACAGGTGTGATCGTAGATCAGTCCGTAAAAAACAAATGTCGCAGTCCATTATATGTACGACGACAAACCAATATTATATGAATAGACCAGGGCTGTAACACGGGTCATGACCCGGCCCGCGGAGTCGACTAAGGATTTATTTTTAATATCACGGGTCGGGTCGGGTCGGGTCGGGTCGGGTCGGGTCGGGTCGGGTCGGGTCGGGTCGGGTCGGGTCGGTCGCGGTCGCGCGCTGGGTCGCGGTCGCGGTCAGGAATTCTTCAAACCTCACGGGCCGGGTCGGGTCGCGTCATCCTCACCCGACCCAACCCGACCTGGCCCGCGAGATATGACCCGACCCGTGAGCAGCCCTCTGGTGATATTTCCCTGTTCCTGCCAGCTACAGAGTAGTACCACACGTTATCACGGCCGCTACCTTTTCATAAAAAAACTTGCTGCACAGCGGTAAGCCGTGTGACTGCTTTTGCTGCACGCGAAGAATTCTGCAAAGCGAAGAAAAAAAAAACTGTCGAGATACCACCACGGACACCGATGGCATCGAAACAGCAGTAGGTGTGAGAGCACGAGTAGCGGTCGGAACCCCTTCTTTCTATCATACCGTTTTGTTTTGTTTTTCGAAAGACGACGAAAGGTTTCGTTTTCAATCCGTTAGTTGTTGATTCCTCCTCTGCTGGGTACTAGTATAACCAGCACCGCAGTATATAGGGACCATGGGCTATACATTCGATACACATGTGTCACACCAGCAATGATATGATGCCGTGCAATACGTCTATCGTATCATATCATACAACAGGGAAAACCAAACGGGCACAGAGCAACACAATGCAAGCATCTCCGTAAATATCGCACGAGGCAGCTTCTGAGCCATTCCTTTCCGTCAAAACAAAACAATATTCTAATCATACGAATTCACTCAAATTACTAAAATACTAAAAAAAAACTTCTTCTATCCCCTCCTAGCCCCCCCTCCTCCCCCCGAAAAAAAACGAAACGAAGCAAGAAAAAAAAACAACAACCAAAACATTTCATAATGTTTCAATACCAGGCACGGGAGTGCTCTTTTCGCGCAGCAGTTTGTTGCTTGCATCCGAACAACCAACAACATTTATCGTAAACTAACATCTGGCTGGGAACGCGACATCGTCAGTGTTCGCGCTGGCGACCTAATCGCTCGTTTGCAAGAAAAGATGTCTCGCAGTGAGCTCGACAAGAACAAACACACGCAACCGAGGAAGCAGACAAGCAAGACACCCAAGCAAGAAACCCGACCAAGAAATCCCGAGCAAGAAATCCAAGCAACGAACCATCCAACCAAAAATAAAAACAAACAAAAAACGAACCAGCAAATAAAATTCAACCAACCTAACCCAACCCAACCAAGTAACCAACCATTTAAGGCTGGACTGTCAGCTGTCAAGATAAACTACCGACGGACTCCGCCCTCGCCACCACCGCAATAATATACCTGGCATACAATAGTCTACGACAGCAGTGCCAACAAAAACTGTAGCAGAAAAAATTATAATACATACGTACGTATACGTACGTACGTGCGCGCAACTAACGGGGAGGACCTGGGCCTGAAACATGTTGATGGTTTTTGTTTTGCACATTTTCATGCAACATTTTTTTCTCAAGATTAACCCGTTTATCGTATCGGTGGGTATATATATGTGCGTATCATATGGTATCCTATCTCGTATATATGTACCGGTAGCGGCTAAAACCTTGAGAGCAAACATTATTGATAGTTTCCACGCACTCACGCAGTTTGCAAATCAAACGTCAGAAATCCTGCGTTTGCATAGACGTCCAAGGTTTTCCCTTCAACATGTTGGGGTCACTGGATCTAGGGATATCCCGGGGGTGTCGCAAATTGAAAAGGGATAACACATTCTTCATAGTTCCCTTTGTAGGAGCAAACATGTGGCACAGGCTGCTGTATTGATAAAAATAAAATACGCGTACGTAGTAGTAGCGAGGGCCACATTCCTAACGAAAAACAAATGCCACGATGGTATCATATGTGAGGTGCAGCAGCAGTGGGCTCCCGTTGTTAAGAAGCTTCAGTGTGGTGTCTAGGTCCAGGCCCAACGTCTTATTTTGTTTCTGACGTTGGTCTAACTATTTTATGTAGGATTTAAAATCGATCCCACTGGTGGCCATTTTCCCATTGTTCGTGCCAATCTGAGGTCATTTTTCTCGACACGTCGTTTCTTAGTGCAGGCGCCCACGACTACTGCCTGCTGTATTTTTGTTGAATGGTGATTTTGTATTTCGAGTAGATTCACGAAGAACAACTCGTGAATCTTGACGCCATTTTGTTTCAACCTACAAAAAACAAAACCACGCTCTTTGACAATATGTCGTGGATTTTACTCGTACTGTTTTGTGTTAAATACGCCTGATGAAGGCACTGCTGCTGTGTATATATAACCCACGCAACCCAGAGGTATACCGAAAGACCGGTATAAGGGCATATAGCTGACTCCGCTTCGTACACCGATTGTGGACAGCAAGCGGCTCCCCAAAGCAACCGCTCTGGGCGCTGGCGAACGAGCACTTTGCGGCCTCAAAACCTCGAGAAGGAGGTGACACAGCACAAACAAAGAGCGAAGCAAAAATATCCTGAGAATCCGGGCGAGGCCGGGCAGACGACCAGTGAGATTGGAATCTCGCCGGTCGGACCGGACGGACGGTGCTTGAAATGTCCCAGACCACTACTGTGTCGGGCTTTGGTCCGTTTTTTTTAAAAAGCATCACGGGCCCGGCTCGGCCCGACCCCACTCGTACACCACTCGCAAAGATGCTTGGATTTGAAATATTCTTGGATCTCTCAACAGTTTGAAAAAAGGTCACCAACCGTGTCATAAACTGTGACATGTTTTGGTACCTGCTATGATACGTATCAGCTATTTTCGTTTCAAGACCTAAAAAGTCACGAATCATGTATCTTATCAGTTGGGATCGAATACGAGTCCTGACTAGAGGTGGGCACCTTCGAGAAAAAAAACGGTTTAAACCGGTTTTTGGAAACCCAGCAGGCGTGCCCGAGTAGACGGTTTTTGGCAAAAAAAAAAACGCGTTTTTTTCAGCCGGTTTAAACCGGTTAACCGAAAACCAGTGTAAACCGGTAAAAAAACGCGGTTAACCGGTTTAAAGCGGCAAAATCGGACCGAATCTTGACCGATTACACTGCTACGTACAGCAGTAGTAATGTAGTACGGGTCGTCACAGGTACATTTTAATTCTTGTCGTGCCAATATTACGGGGTGGGCATTTGTTATATGATCGTAAGCAGAACCCACGACAGGACCCCAAAAACGGTAACATCCCCCCTACCTTTACAAACCATATCTGGTCCTGATTGCTACTTTTACAGGGGGGCCATAGTAATCAGGGCCCGGCGCATGCCATCTTTAAGGTGCACCTGCGTACAGGCCATTTTATGAGGGTGGTCACTTGAGGAGCTCTATACCTGCAGTAGCCTGCACACTGATTTGGGAGGAAAATTCAAGGGCTATATACCCGATGAACAATCAATCCCATGGCCCAAGTATAAAAATGAAAAATATTTGCGACACAAAAAAATGAAAATTCCGAGGGTTTTGGGTTATATATATATAAATAAGGAGCGCCCCGTCGTTTAGAAAACGTTTCAGCCGAAAAACTGCCACCTCGAAATATCGTAGCACGCGTCCCTCACCCATCACATACACAAAAACCTATACATTCCAGTATTTTTGCTAAGAAAATTTGGTCCAGATTACTACACCTTCTCTTTACCAAGCAAATTTGGCCCTGGGTTACTACCTTATTTTTACCAAGCAAATTAGGTCCTGATTACTACCTTATTTTTACCAAGCAAATTTGGTCCTGCATGACTACCTTCCCCCCGTACCACTATGCATGCCCCCCTCGTAACAGCACACAGCCGTTCTTGTCACACACAGCGGTGCCATCGTGCCAACGACCTTACAACGACGCATGACACAGTTCCAAGTACCAGGTATATATGCATGTACGCCATCACAGCAGGTTACGCTCACGTGTAGGGAGACCGTCGTCCGGGAGCCGCACACCAACGTGCCGCAGGTCGCGATGGCGTTCACTCTCATCGAGCCCGTTATACCCTGCCGGGGGTGGGGTTGGGGTTGGGGATGGGGTTTCGGTTAGGGTGGCGGTGGGGGGGAGGGTTAGGGTTAGGGTTAGGGTTAGGGTTAGGGTTAGGGTTAGGGTTAGGGTTAGGGTTGGGGTTGAGGGTGGGAGGGGTGGGTGGAGGACGCCGCGACATCCTATGGCCACCAGAGACAGCTATTATAGCCACCCCAGCCACATCGTGCATGGCCGAAAACGCAAAAAAAAACGCAAAAAAAACGCAAAGAAATGAAAATGCTTCGTACAAATCAATACAATACACAACTTTCCCCTCAGCAATTTGGGAGCCTGGCCTGTTTCCACGGACCGGGTTATGGCGATACTGTATATTCATGCGACAACAACGACAGCATCATAATCCTAACACCAAAAACACCACCACCAACACCACTATTACCACAAAAAATAAAAAAAACAAAACGACTTCAGAAGTGCACTTCTACATACACTATGGAGCAGTACACAGGAAAAAACAAATACATTGACACCCTGCCCTCTACCTGTATATAGATTCCTCACGTCGGACAGATAGATCATCTACAGATAGATAATCTAGACCATCTAAATCGTAACCTGTTGAGACGTTGTGTACGATCCGTACTGTACAGTGCAGATCCAACCAACCCAGGAAACCTGTCCCTAGATTATGTAGATTACACGGCTTCCATGCGGCAACACGACCTATATCACACAGACCAGGAATCGATCTGCCATGGAAGATCTAGATCATGGAGTGGGAATGATCTGTATGATCTGTGTCCGAGGTGTGACTAAATTCGCTGTTGACCCTCGGGAACATACTCTGGAGGAGTTGCTCGATACGGTATACAAAAAATACATACATATTTATGTATCATACGAGCATCCGATACTTGTTGGTACTTTTGTTCAGGGCTGGCAGCCTAAAAACCCTTTTTTTACCCCTTTAGGCGTGAACTCCAGTTTGTGGACAAAAACTGCTTGGAATTAGAGTCAGATATGTACGTGTGTACAGCGCACTACTAAAAGGGGGTAAAACGACGCCGTAGAAACGTCAACGAGACAATTGCCGCAAAATTAATCCAATGCGTGACAAAACGAGTGTAGGTGGAAGAAAGACACAGGGGCGGGTGGAGGGGGGGGCGAAGAGGCCAGTCTGTAACTATACCGGGGGGGGGTAGGGTATTATTCAAGTAGAGAGGAGCAAGCAAGCAAGCAAGCAAGCAAGCAAGCAAGCAAGCAAGCAAGCAAGCAAGCAAGCAAGCAAGCAAGCAAGCAAGCAAGCAAGCAAGCAAGCAAGCAAGCAAGCAAGCAAGCAAGCAAGCAAGCAAGCAAGCAAGCAAGCAAGCAAGCAAGCAAGCAAGCAAGCAAGCAAGCAAGCAAGCAAGCAAGCAAGCAAGCAAGCAAGCAAGCAAGCAAGCAAGCAAGCAAGCAAGCAAGCAAGCAAGCAAGCAAGCAAGCAAGCAAGCAAGCAAGCAAGCAAGCAAGCAAGCAAGCAAGCAAGCAAGCAAGCAAGCAAGCAAGCAAGCAAGCAAGCAAGCAAGCAAGCAAGCAAGCAAGCAAGCAAGCAAGCAAGCAAGCAAGCAAGCAAGCAAGCAAGCAAGCAAGCAAGCAAGCAAGCAAGCAAGCAAGCAAGCAAGCAAGCAAGCAAGCAAGCAAGCAAGCAAGCAAGCAAGCAAGCAAGCAAGCAAGCAAGCAAGCAAGCAAGCAAGCAAGCAAGCAAGCAAGCAAGCAAGCAAGCAAGCAAGCAAGCAAGCAAGCAAGCAAGCAAGCAAGCAAGCAAGCAAGCAAGCAAGCAAGCAAGCAAGCAAGCAAGCAAGCAAGCAAGCAAGCAAGCAAGCAAGCAAGCAAGCAAGCAAGCAAGCAAGCAAGCAAGCAAGCAAGCAAGCAAGCAAGCAAGCAAGCAAGCAAGCAAGCAAGCAAGCAAGCAAGCAAGCAAGCAAGCAAGCAAGCAAGCAAGCAAGCAAGCAAGCAAGCAAGCAAGCAAGCAAGCAAGCAAGCAAGCAAGCAAGCAAGCAAGCAAGCAAGCAAGCAAGCAAGCAAGCAAGCAAGCAAGCAAGCAAGCAAGCAAGCAAGCAAGCAAGCAAGCAAGCAAGCAAGCAAGCAAGCAAGCAAGCAAGCAAGCAAGCAAGCAAGCAAGCAAGCAAGCAAGCAAGCAAGCAAGCAAGCAAGCAAGCAAGCAAGCAAGCAAGCAAGCAAGCAAGCAAGCAAGCAAGCAAGCAAGCAAGCAAGCAAGCAAGCAAGCAAGCAAGCAAGCAAGCAAGCAAGCAAGCAAGCAAGCAAGCAAGCAAGCAAGCAAGCAAGCAAGCAAGCAAGCAAGCAAGCAAGCAAGCAAGCAAGCAAGCAAGCAAGCAAGCAAGCAAGCAAGCAAGCAAGCAAGCAAGCAAGCAAGCAAGCAAGCAAGCAAGCAAGCAAGCAAGCAAGCAAGCAAGCAAGCAAGCAAGCAAGCAAGCAAGCAAGCAAGCAAGCAAGCAAGCAAGCAAGCAAGCAAGCAAGCAAGCAAGCAAGCAAGCAAGCAAGCAAGCAAGCAAGCAAGCAAGCAAGCAAGCAAGCAAGCAAGCAAGCAAGCAAGCAAGCAAGCAAGCAAGCAAGCAAGCAAGCAAGCAAGCAAGCAAGCAAGCAAGCAAGCAAGCAAGCAAGCAAGCAAGCAAGCAAGCAAGCAAGCAAGCAAGCAAGCAAGCAAGCAAGCAAGCAAGCAAGCAAGCAAGCAAGCAAGCAAGCAAGCAAGCAAGCAAGCAAGCAAGCAAGCAAGCAAGCAAGCAAGCAAGCAAGCAAGCAAGCAAGCAAGCAAGCAAGCAAGCAAGCAAGCAAGCAAGCAAGCAAGCAAGCAAGCAAGCAAGCAAGCAAGCAAGCAAGCAAGCAAGCAAGCAAGCAAGCAAGCAAGCAAGCAAGCAAGCAAGCAAGCAAGCAAGCAAGCAAGCAAGCAAGCAAGCAAGCAAGCAAGCAAGCAAGCAAGCAAGCAAGCAAGCAAGCAAGCAAGCAAGCAAGCAAGCAAGCAAGCAAGCAAGCAAGCAAGCAAGCAAGCAAGCAAGCAAGCAAGCAAGCAAGCAAGCAAGCAAGCAAGCAAGCAAGCAAGCAAGCAAGCAAGCAAGCAAGCAAGCAAGCAAGCAAGCAAGCAAGCAAGCAAGCAAGCAAGCAAGCAAGCAAGCAAGCAAGCAAGCAAGCAAGCAAGCAAGCAAGCAAGCAAGCAAGCAAGCAAGCAAGCAAGCAAGCAAGCAAGCAAGCAAGCAAGCAAGCAAGCAAGCAAGCAAGCAAGCAAGCAAGCAAGCAAGCAAGCAAGCAAGCAAGCAAGCAAGCAAGCAAGCAAGCAAGCAAGCAAGCAAGCAAGCAAGCAAGCAAGCAAGCAAGCAAGCAAGCAAGCAAGCAAGCAAGCAAGCAAGCAAGCAAGCAAGCAAGCAAGCAAGCAAGCAAGCAAGCAAGCAAGCAAGCAAGCAAGCAAGCAAGCAAGCAAGCAAGCAAGCAAGCAAGCAAGCAAGCAAGCAAGCAAGCAAGCAAGCAAGCAAGCAAGCAAGCAAGCAAGCAAGCAAGCAAGCAAGCAAGCAAGCAAGCAAGCAAGCAAGCAAGCAAGCAAGCAAGCAAGCAAGCAAGCAAGCAAGCAAGCAAGCAAGCAAGCAAGCAAGCAAGCAAGCAAGCAAGCAAGCAAGCAAGCAAGCAAGCAAGCAAGCAAGCAAGCAAGCAAGCAAGCAAGCAAGCAAGCAAGCAAGCAAGCAAGCAAGCAAGCAAGCAAGCAAGCAAGCAAGCAAGCAAGCAAGCAAGCAAGCAAGCAAGCAAGCAAGCAAGCAAGCAAGCAAGCAAGCAAGCAAGCAAGCAAGCAAGCAAGCAAGCAAGCAAGCAAGCAAGCAAGCAAGCAAGCAAGCAAGCAAGCAAGCAAGCAAGCAAGCAAGCAAGCAAGCAAGCAAGCAAGCAAGCAAGCAAGCAAGCAAGCAAGCAAGCAAGCAAGCAAGCAAGCAAGCAAGCAAGCAAGCAAGCAAGCAAGCAAGCAAGCAAGCAAGCAAGCAAGCAAGCAAGCAAGCAAGCAAGCAAGCAAGCAAGCAAGCAAGCAAGCAAGCAAGCAAGCAAGCAAGCAAGCAAGCAAGCAAGCAAGCAAGCAAGCAAGCAAGCAAGCAAGCAAGCAAGCAAGCAAGCAAGCAAGCAAGCAAGCAAGCAAGCAAGCAAGCAAGCAAGCAAGCAAGCAAGCAAGCAAGCAAGCAAGCAAGCAAGCAAGCAAGCAAGCAAGCAAGCAAGCAAGCAAGCAAGCAAGCAAGCAAGCAAGCAAGCAAGCAAGCAAGCAAGCAAGCAAGCAAGCAAGCAAGCAAGCAAGCAAGCAAGCAAGCAAGCAAGCAAGCAAGCAAGCAAGCAAGCAAGCAAGCAAGCAAGCAAGCAAGCAAGCAAGCAAGCAAGCAAGCAAGCAAGCAAGCAAGCAAGCAAGCAAGCAAGCAAGCAAGCAAGCAAGCAAGCAAGCAAGCAAGCAAGCAAGCAAGCAAGCAAGCAAGCAAGCAAGCAAGCAAGCAAGCAAGCAAGCAAGCAAGCAAGCAAGCAAGCAAGCAAGCAAGCAAGCAAGCAAGCAAGCAAGCAAGCAAGCAAGCAAGCAAGCAAGCAAGCAAGCAAGCAAGCAAGCAAGCAAGCAAGCAAGCAAGCAAGCAAGCAAGCAAGCAAGCAAGCAAGCAAGCAAGCAAGCAAGCAAGCAAGCAAGCAAGCAAGCAAGCAAGCAAGCAAGCAAGCAAGCAAGCAAGCAAGCAAGCAAGCAAGCAAGCAAGCAAGCAAGCAAGCAAGCAAGCAAGCAAGCAAGCAAGCAAGCAAGCAAGCAAGCAAGCAAGCAAGCAAGCAAGCAAGCAAGCAAGCAAGCAAGCAAGCAAGCAAGCAAGCAAGCAAGCAAGCAAGCAAGCAAGCAAGCAAGCAAGCAAGCAAGCAAGCAAGCAAGCAAGCAAGCAAGCAAGCAAGCAAGCAAGCAAGCAAGCAAGCAAGCAAGCAAGCAAGCAAGCAAGCAAGCAAGCAAGCAAGCAAGCAAGCAAGCAAGCAAGCAAGCAAGCAAGCAAGCAAGCAAGCAAGCAAGCAAGCAAGCAAGCAAGCAAGCAAGCAAGCAAGCAAGCAAGCAAGCAAGCAAGCAAGCAAGCAAG
>MEHQ01003597.1:0-10264 GCA_008828725.1 Saccharina japonica | reverse complement strand
AAGCAAGCAAACAACACTCCTATCGACCGCCCCACTCCCTTTTACAGCCAGTCCAGTACCACGAGATCCGCGTAGACCCCAGGGCGAAACAAAAAACAAAAAAAACGCTTCGTGAATTCCTCCCCGCCCCCCCCCCCCTCGCGCATACAGAGACGGGATTTCCATTGTGTTTATGTGTTTACTGTACCTGGAAGGCGTGTGTGATGGCCAGTGACCCCGTTCCCAGCACTCCAAGCATGCACAGATGTCCAGCAGCGTGAAGGAAGGCCAAGGGCGCCACCTGCTTTTTCTGCGTGTCGTTCAGGGACGGCGTTTGCCGCATTCCGATCGTCTGCACCATTCGTCGGTCAGTCGGTCGGTCGGTCGGTCGGCAAAAGGGCCAGTCGATCGGTCAGTCGGTCCGTTGTGGGGTAGGTTGGTAAAAGGGCCAGTCGGTCGGTCGGCCGGTCCGTTATAGGGTAGGTCGGTAAAAAGGTCAGTCCGTCGGTCGGTAAAATAGTAGGTCGATAAAAAGGTCAGTCCGTCGGTCGGTAATAGGGTAGGTCGGTCGGTCGGCAAGCAGATGGGTAGGTAGATACGGAGGTGGGCACCTAGGTAGGTCGGTCGGTGAGCCGTCCGGTAGGTAGATAGATCGATCGGTCGGTTGGTCTGGCGGTCCGCTGAACGTGCCATTTTATGCTAATTAATAGGCACTTCCAGGTATACAGGTATATACAGTCCACAAATAAACTGATTCACGGCCAACCATTTCGTGATGCCATCGGTACCAGCACGTAATTTTCTACCATTAATATATAGAATCGATCGTCGTACAGATTGGCACCGGTCCGTTGATCGATCGGCAATATGGTGTATCGGTCGGTCAATAGGTCGGTCGGTCAGTCGGTTCGGCCAAACGGCGACTCGATCTAAGAAAGTGGTTATATAGCAAAAATAAGCTATATAGTAATACCACGCCGAAGAGCGGCGCGATGTGCTATATACTCGACTTGTATACTGTTGCTGCAGCAGTATATGTCAACAAATCAAGAAACCATATGGTACAAAAACATTTGAAAAAAACAGTTCAGCACCTGGTACCACGTTTTAGTCAGTTCGCTACTCTCGAACTGCGAGGGTCGCCTAACGCCACAACACTATTACAGCAGTAGCAGGGCAGAAACGAGCGGGGATGGCGGGGAAGGGAACCGGGGGGGGGGGGGGGGGGGGGGGGGGGGGGGGGGGGGGGGGGGGGGGGGGGGGGGGGGGGGGGGAGAGAGTGGGAGGGGGCTGGAGGAGGAGGAGGAGAGAGAGGGGAGCGCAACGAAGCAGCGACAAACGAAGCGAGATCGCGCCTTGACCGGGGGCAGCACTGCCACAGGTCAAGTGCGTGAGGCAAATACTAATAGCTCCGGCCATCTGGCTGTGTAAATACGAGTGTCAAACAGCAGCAGCAACAACAACAAAGCGAACAAAAGGGTACAGGAAAAAACAACAACCCTCTTGTGAAAAACCTTTTTACCACTACAAAACCGATCCCACACTAAACTAATTCAAAGTACGAGGTGTCCCCAAAAACGAGTGTGCAGTTCGATCGGGGTTAAGTTCACTTTGCTACGCCGACGACTGACCTTCTGTTTCCCTCATGGGTAAAAAAGAAGAAGGAAGGCCCCGCATGCGCAAGGCTAGGTCTATAGGTTCGTATCTGGTGTGTAGCTAGACCCGAGGTGGAGCAAGAAAAACAAACTCTTAACTTCCTCGTATGTCAAATATTCCCAGTACGGTCGCTTCGGAGGAGGTTTTCGCAAAAAAAAAATAGAATTGCCCGCACGACAACAAAACTCTCTAAAAAAAATACCAGGTATATATATATACGAGAGCCTTTTTTACTACTCTGTCGCTCACAGAAAAAACAAAGGAACACACAGCCAGTCTGCGCCCCGCCTTGCTCTTGTTTATCGGCCGCTCACAAAAGTACCCCCGCCCCGGAGCGCCAAGTCCTCTCAACCCACCCACTCAGGGGGCTGATCCAAATAACCCCCGATCCAAAAAACAAAGTTAGCGAACACCCACACAGGGCGGATCGAAAGCATCCCCGCTCCAAAAATATTGTATTTTTACCGATTGCCCACCCACGCGGGGATTGACCCAACGCACCCCCCAATCAGAAAACGTCAGGGGTTTTACCATCACTCAACCGGGGAAGATCCATAGCACCCCCCGACATTAAATGCAACTACGACGTATAGGTTTATTGTTTATTTCCGACCGCCTTAGATATCCATCCGGGGAAGAATAAAATCACCCCCCTCCCTCCGACTCTTACGGGGGGACGTAGTATCAGAACCAAATATGGTGTGTAACCATTAGGGGGGATGTATGAAATACGGTGTGTACACATTAGAGGGGATATATGTTTTTCGGGTCCATCGTGGGTTCTGATTACTATGGCCTCCCTGTAACACAAAACACTGCAAGGGTGTGTAGTATATATAGGGTGCGCACTCTTGGGTATATACCCGGGTACCAAAAACCTGGTTATTTTGGTGATACTCGGGTACTTTGAGAGTAGAGATCATATCCTACTCTAACCAAAAGCCAATTCACACCTCCGACAGATCATCGATTCCTATAGACACCACGATCTACCTATTTTCAGGGGAAGATAGCATCCCGACCTGCATGATCTAGCTCGAGTTTCCGGGTGGGAGCCGTACAAATCTGCACGATCTACAGTAGTACATAGCACAAGTTTCCTGGATTTTGATCTGTACTAAACAGATCCTGCACAAGCTCTCACAACGGCGGTTGAGGAACCACATAGATGATCTAGATCATGATCTATCTGAGGTGTGAACACGTCCCCTGTTTTCGCACATAATACCATGTATATTATATCGACCTGTTAAGTGCTCACCCATGCGGGGAAGATCCAGAGCATCCCCGCCCCGAAATGCAACGTGGCCACCACCCAGGGCAGCGGGAGGTCCTTGAGCACTGCCTGGCTGGTCTTGTCCTGCGCCGCTCCCAGGGCGAACATGAGAGCCACGAAAGCCGCCGCCTTCGCCTTGTTCGTCATTTTTTATTGATGGTTCTTGTTGATGCCGGAGGTGTTGTTGTTGGTGGTTTTGGTGGTGGTGGTGGCGGTGGTTTCGGAGAAACTCCCGTGTGGGGGAGGGGGGGGGGGGGGGGGGGGAGAGAGAGAGAGCTATATACTACTATCAATGAGACGCTATTGATATTCCAAGCAGCTGTCTATTGATGAAGAACTATTGGCAGAGCTACTGCTGTAGGAACAGAGCTGTCCAATAGACCAGCAGACGCAATATACCGATAGCTTGAAAAAAAAAAGCTATTGAACAGAGCAACAGCTGAACGTGCCGGACTACGCGCGGCGGCGACGGAAGCCAAGGAAAGAGGCAGCGGGAGGCAGAGCGCCTTCCCTTGTGCACCCTATAAGGAAACGATCTGCCTGCTCCTACCGATGGCTGGTCGATAGGCAGCTTGCTGTGAGCAGCGATGCATGTACATGGAAACGCCGGCAGCAACGGAAGGGGAGGGGGGGGGGGACGGGTGGACGTGGGTGGGTGGGTGATCGAGTGATTGAGTGAATGGGTGGGGTAGGTAGATAAGGGGGGGTTAACCGTTCACTGCTGGAAAGGTGGTCTAACTCTATTTCCAAGCTACTTAAGTACTATTAATAGTGCTAATACTATCGAAGACTAGACCTACTACTATTTACTACTATTTACCACTACCACTACGACTCCACTACTGCTACTGCTACTACTGCTGCTGCTGCTGCTACTGCTACCGTGCTACTGGTACTACTGCAACTGCTACTGCTACTACTCCCACTCCTACTCCCACTCTACCACCACTCCCACACCTATTCCTACTACTCTACCACTACCACCACCACCACCACCCCTGCTGCTGCTGTACGTATCGTGATTGTAGCAGAACACTTTCAAGACAACACACAGCTTCTGACGATTTTCTAAGCAATCTTGTAGATAACAAGGAGAGGGCAAAGGCCGAGCGACAAGGCTATGGAAGGGTGTCGACAAGGTATTTCCAAAGCCACCACCATATTTCGGAGAAAATTCAGGTCAAAATTTCATTCCAGGCGGTGAGCGTGCTATCTTGATGACAATATGCGGTATGTTCGAACGTACTGTAAGCTCCACTTTGACCTCCAGACAGCCTCGGCAGCTCGACGACGAGCGACTTATCATACGGCGCACCTCGCGGACCCTGCCATGGTCCGTACGTAGTTCGCAAGAGTCATTGCTCCCTGTGGTGGGCTACATACTCTCAATCCATTTACCCTTTTGGGGGTGTGTCTAAAGATAATTGGAACGGTTGGAATGGAACGTGATGGATCCCCCGAAGAAATGCTGCTGATTGGGTTTTGAACTGTTTTCCAAAATGAATAGATTCCAAGGGTTCCCACCATGCCCGTTTGTGTTGAGAAGAGGAAGAACGAGCCTCGAAACGGTAAACCTTGTTTAGGAGGACCGAACGGCCCGACCGAAGGGCCCGACCGAACGGCCCGACCGAACCGGCACGAAGAACGAGATAAACTTGCAGTGATTGGTGCTGGGTGTGTTGCGCTATTCGCCGGGAGACCCACAGGGGTAGGGGGCCACGTTCTATGACATGAGAGCACGCGATGGAGCACGTGTAGACGCCATAGGAACCGCCTGCGGCAGGAGCCACGGGATATGGCCCTAGCCTGACTAGGAGGCTCACGAGAGAAAAATACAGGGTGGCGGGCGAGACTCTGGCGGTCACGACACGAGTAATTTCTAACAAAAATTGCCGGATTGATGTTCATAGAAACCCTAGGAGTCTTCGTTGAGCCGCGGCGGCGATACCATAACCTCCAGAATTGTCTCGAGGGTGCCACTTAGATGGCTAGCACTGCTTGCTCTGAGGCACGCCTTGCGCTGCATTTACGCGTGAAGCTCCCCTCTGTGCCAAGAGCACGCGCTGCCCCCATGATGGTACCCCTGTCCTAGAGTAAACCTGCACGGTCCCGCCGCACAAATCAAGTGGGGTAATTTCTGTCCAGGTTGCTTACGGGTCGGTTGCCCAGAATTCCAATCGGACACAAACCCTTACATACTGCTTGGAATGGAACGAACGACTCCGAACGACCACGACATATGTCGTTCGAGTCCAATCCGCCAAACCGGTTGGATGGAGTAAGGACACACCCTGACTCTTATCATACTCATGCTCCATACCTGGTACTGCACCCGGTAACATATACGCGAAACATACACAAGAGGACATGCACACGTGTACCGGTGCGTGCCTAGAAAATGATATGATATATTAACAAAAAACGGAGATTAATTTTTTTACGGCGGTTCGTTTTTCAGCCGCTGTCGCCGCTGCCACCACCCCTGTCGCCCCTACTGCCACCGCCTTCGCGCCGCCGTTGTTGTTGCTGCTGTTGCTGCTGTTACTTCTGCTGTTACGAGCGAACTATTTTTCCTAAAAAACTGCTTTGGGGGCTCGTCGAGTGCATTTCCACTCCAGAATTACAGCAGCAGTTTCTTTCGTCTGATATACATTTGCTGCTGCTGCTGCTGCTGCTGCTGCTGGTTTTGTGCCGAAACCACTTACTTAACCACCGCCGCCATCATTGTGACTTTGGAAATATCCCGGCGAGATCTTTCCATTGGAAATATCTCGGCGAGATCTCTTTCCATAGAGAGCACCGCTCGGCGTTGGCACCTCCCCCATTGTCGAGAAAATCAGCTTGAGACACTCGCTGGGTTTTCACTGGGTTTTCACCGACCAGGCAAACATTGCTAACACCAAGCGCGAAGCGCCGTGAGGTGTTCGGTGAGTCACATGAAGGGTGAGCTGCAGCCTGCTAAGAACGGCTTGTGGGGCGGACTTTCTTGCATATGCGTGACAGCTTCAATGAGTTACTTTAATATCCGGTGTGGCCACTTCCAGATACAGCCATGAGAGTACTATGTAACTGCCTCGTGGGTGCCTTACCATAAACACTACGTGATACGATCATCCCCCTTGTGCGGAGCAAAGGTTCTCCGACGAGTGGGTGTGCTATTAATAGTGTGCTATCTTATCACACGTGCGATACGGTTTGTCACACGTTGCTTCGACCCTATGAAGAATATTCGTATCTTAGTTCTTAGCCGAACTTGACCATAATTTGGTCCGCGGATCTCTCCCGCCTCTGATCGCCTTTTCGCCCGGTTTCTTCGCTGAGGCGTGCCCCCGCCTCGCCTGCAACGGCCGGCTTCGCGGATCTGCCCGCTTAGCGCCGTAGCGCCTTCTCGAGGACTTGACGCCGAGATCTACGACGATATCTCCGAAACATCGTGCCGTGAGCGTTTTGGCACATGGCCTACCGACAGGGCTCAAGTCTTCGCGTGTTTTTTTTTCCGGTACGTGTTCTCTGACCTCCGACCCATGGGGGGGGTCAGCTACCCGGCCGGCGTCGCCATTGTGGAGGCCTGCGCGGGAGGTTGCGTGCTCGGGTGTGGGAGACAATTGGAACGCCCCGAGAACACACGCCACCCAAGCTTGGTTGAGAACTGCCATCTGTAAAAAAATCTGCCGAGAGAGATGAGAGAGCTACTGCTGTACATATACGTATGTATGGTAGTCTACAGCAAGCAGCACGTGTGATATGGAGAGCAGCAGCTGAGATGGAGCTACGCATGCACTGCCAACGTTGCTGCGGAGCTAGCTACGGCATGTACAGCAGCAGCTGTGGTCGCACCTTTCTACCGGGCTACGCTGTGCATCGCATCATCGCATACTGCCGAGGGTTTCAACAAAAAAAGGCGTTTGCAAACGGCGATGGAAGCACGATTGTTTTTGCCGTTTTGTCGTTTGTTGTTTTTTGTTCTCTTGCGAAGGAGACGCGTAGATGCTTACGTGCATCGGGTATGTATCGAAGACAATTAGGTATCAGTACTACTACAACAACGGTACCTACCATGAGCTGTGAGTAGTCCAAAGTATGCGGGTTGGATATGTATGACCAGTATCAAAGCTACACACACGTACCAGTACTGCTACAAGCAGTTTTTGCTGTTGCTGTTATCGCTGTTCGGCTGTTTCGAATGTTTGCAGGTTCGGACTGTAGGCAGGGCTCTGCAGCATACACTGCACATGTCAGGTTTGTGACCAAGATACATAAGAGTACACGCGTACAAGACGCTTCGCGTAGCGGGCGGTTTCGCCCGCTACGCTCGCTCACCAGGGACACAACATAATGTGAAAGAAAATCAAAGGTGGCACAGAAATTGAGGAGGAAACAGGCGACTTGCAAAATGCCAAGAGCTCCATGCTCCAGGACAAACAACAAAGCTATATATTCGCAAGAGCAAGCACAGCACCACGGCACGCAGCAAGGCGCTGCACTGCCTGCCGGGTGTGATTTGCGCCTTTTTCGTGATTCTATGTGTGGTACTTCGTTACTTTGTATGTTCGAAAGAGAAAACACAGCACAGCCGTCAACTTGTGAAATACGAAAAAACAAAACCCACAAAACTGAGAAAGACGTACCTGCTCGTACTCGAACAAAACTGTAGAAGCGAAAAACCAAAACAAAACAAAAACTTTTGGATTTGTTTAAGAGTCAAGTAAGACCAACTGTTATGGGAAAGTTTTGAGCCGTGATTTCTGGCGATTATATTCCTAGTTTTGAGGCTCCAGAAATATGTACATGATAAATAAGGCCCGTCTAATATGGCTTCTGAATTTTGAAACTGGTTCGGTAGAGTATTGGTTTGCCTTGTTTGCGTCAAACGACGCAAAGCCAACGGCCGCCGCGCCGCCGCGAGCGTGGTTTCGGCATCCAAGTACGGGTGGATTTTCGCCGGCGACGTCGAATCGCCATCGCCGCCGATGCCGCCGCCGATGCCGTCGCCACTGCTGCTGTTGCTGCTGTTGCTGCTGCTGCTGCTGCTGCGACGATCGAATCGCCATCGCTGCTGCCGTTGCTGCTGCTGCTATCGCTTCCATGCGAGGGAGAAGCAGTACCTTACACAAACGTCATGGCCCGTAGGTACAGCTCGCCGTAGGTGTGATGTTGTGGATGCCCACCCCGTCGCTACTATCGCTTCTATATATGTGTGGGAGACGCCACGTCCCACGCGAGCGCCGTACGCTGTAGGTACAACTCGCCGTAGGTGTGATGGTGTGGGTGTCGCTGGGAGGTGGACAGCGCAGAGCAGGGATGTACAGCCAAAATTCGAATATTTCAGTTCCTGGAGGCACGAGAGACCGCCAGGAACTGGGCTCAGTTCCTGGAGGTTTAGCAGATTTTTGTCCCCTCCAGGAACTGAGACAAAAAATAACGATGATTTCCTGGCCCATAATAGGTGGTTCTGATTTTTGGGCTGCGGAAATCGCTCAAAACTACAGAAATCACGGCTCATTTTCCCCCCATAATAGATGGTCTAAGCACGAAAATTTGATAGGAGAGGAAAAACATCCCTGTCGGGCCGTCGGGTCTGGTGATGATTGCGCCGCTGAAAAAAAGAAGTTGGAACGTCTGTCAGGTTCTGTCAGTCTCGACGCTCCCCGCCCCCTTGCGATCACCTCGCCATCGATTCGGTCCGGATCGAGCTCTACTCCCTCTTTGCCCAAGTGAGCCCCGTGGCCCGCCTCGCGTGAAGCCCGGTGCTCACCGTGGCCCTCGATCGCCCGCTCGACCATGATGGTGTTCAGACTGCGTAGCTCTGTCTCTCTGTAAATAATATGCGTTCGAGAAATAAGCACCGATTGAATGTTCTTCTACAGACTAAAACAACCCTTATAAATTCGAGACATGCTGGATCAATCGCAGCAGCAGCAGCAGCAGCAGCAAGCCAGACAAAGCCCCTTCATGCATCCCTCGTGTCTCGATGGAAGCGCCACACCTAGCCACGAAAAAGGTGACCGCGCTTCTTCCGAACCCCCCTCTACTAGCCAGCGCCCTCCCATACCCGCGATGGCGCTGCGCTCACCCGCGCTGCCGTGCTCTGGGTACATGCACGAACACAAAACCGAAAGAGGAAATGGCTCTCGCCAACAAAAGTGTAGAAAAGAAAAAAGCTGGAAAAGCCCGGCAAGTAGTAGAAGGAGGCGGTGTCAAAGTGGGAGGTCTGACAGGCCAGGGATGTGGTCAACGTTGCCATCTCACACATATGTTAGACTGCCCGCAAAAATATCGTGATTTGGCCAAATCTACTTTCGGCGTCGACAACTGGAACCACAATGCCCCTGATTTTTTCCTGTGGGACATTCAGTAATTCATCCACAGTACCAGCAATAGCGTCGATCCGAAATCCTCCCGCCCCCCAAAGTACTCCTTGGTGCACTTACTACGGCGTGGCAAAGCGACAGCAAAATCCATGTCCTCCACGGCGCGCGACCTCGCCGCTGAAGTTCGAAAATGTGGTTCCAGGTCGTTGTTCTTGTTCTGTGAACAAGTGATTTTTTGCAGCTCAAAACGAGCGTTTTTCTCGAAAAAAAATGTACGAGTCCTCGTATACAGCAGGAAATAAATGACTGCGTTTTTGTACACGTTTCTTCGAGTTTTAAGGCACACTTCTGAGGCCGATCACGGCGCCTGTAGCATCGATCCCGATATCTCCCGGCCTGGAAAACCTTCCTTGCATGTATACACGAGCACAGGAGGAGTCCTGGGCGATTTCGTCCACGTTTTCCACCGCAACCTTGGCCGTGAAGATTGTCTAAACAAGCGGCGTAATTGCTCGACCGAAGCTGCTACCTGCTTCCGGCTGCGGAAAATCAAATTTATCCAACTCTAGCAGGACCAAGTACGATCAAGCTACCGAACAGGATCTACCATGACTTGATGGAGGTCCTCTGCGTGTGGTGTGTCATTTAGAGGCTTCTGAGGGGAGCACGGTGTCTGTGAAAAGGGCCTTGTGAGGGGGTGATGTTGACCCAACCCCGCTTTCCACAAATTAGGCGTTATCTGAAAGTTATTCATTGTTGATTTGTGGGCACTGCAACACAGGTGTTCAGGAGAAAGGAATCGATAAGTCGTACTTCTATGATTACAGCAGCAGTACCACATTTATTACGAGTACAGTTGTCATTCTCCGTGGGCAGTGTGTAGAGCGCTCTCAACTCTTGGCAGTGCGTCTGATTTTCATCCTTCGCCACGATGCTGCTAACGCGTGTAAATCACGCTCACCACTTGGCATTACGTCTGACCCCCATCCTTCGCCATAATGCTGCCAACGTGTGTAAAACACTCTCAACTCTTGGCATTACG
>MEHQ01001517.1:8889-19667 GCA_008828725.1 Saccharina japonica | reverse complement strand
ACAGCCGCAGCAACACGACAACAGCCAGCAGCACCAACAGCAGCTGCACAAACAGCAGCGAGCAACAACCCAACAACTACACCACCCCACCACACACCACAACAGCAGCACGAAGCAACAGCTACAACAGCAGCCAGCGTTTTCCGTCAGCGAGGCAACTTAACCTGTTTGTAGCCGGGTAGAGATGGTACAGGTCGTGTGGTTAATGAGGATGAAGAGGAATTCTTCCAGCTGCCGACAGCCTTTCACCCCGAGCACCCCGATTCCTCGTAATTGTCGCCTGACGAGAAGCGCGTGGAGGTGAATCACCTCGGGGAAGATAAATCGTTCCCACTTATAGCACGGTGCGGCGGTTTGCAGTGAGGGAACGTAGCCGGCGAGGTAGGGTTAGGGTAGGGTTAGGTTAGGGTGGTTATTAGGGTAGGTAGGTAGCGTAGGTAGGAGTAGGGTAGGTGGGAGGGTAGGGTAGGGTAGGTTAGGGTAGGTTAGGGTAGAGGCTAGGGTTAGTGTAGGGTGGGTAGGGTAGCGGTATAGGGTAGGTAGGGCTGGGTAGGGAGGGTAGGGTAGGGTGGGTGGTAGGGGTAGGGTAGGATAGGGTAGTGGTAGGGAGGGACTTAGCGTTAGGTTTTACGGTAGGTACGTTGTAGATAAGGGTAAGGCCACAGGTTTAAAGTAGGGTAGGTAGTAGAGGAGGGGGGGGGGCGACAGGGTAGGTAAGGTTAGAGTAGGGAGGTGAGAGAGGGGAAAGAGAGATAGAGGCAGGGGGCATGTGAGGGGGGTATCGGGGGGGAGGGGGGGGGGGGTTCACACTGCGTCCAAACTGTATTTCAAATCCATAACGCGCTCGCGTTCCCGCGCGCGACATCGACCACGAGAGTTTCCTGCTGGAAGACACACAAACGCATGCAAGTTTATACTGCACAAGAAATAAAGTAATCAAGTACTGTACCATAACATGCCGTAGCAAAATAGTACTCATGTACCAGGTAGTAGCAAAGCAACGCCGGGATCACGACACCAAGGTTATCTTCTCTTCCTTATCTGTGCTCAATTTCCACCAAAAACACACACCAACTTCCGCCCAAAACAACTTGGGGTGGGGTTTGCACGCACCTGCAAGGCGTTTGGAAAAGAAGCGAGTTGTAACCGCCCGCCGCCCTGTTGAAGTCTAGCCGCGCTCGCTGAGCGGTAACCTGGTGCAGCGAAGGCAATCAACCATTTAATCAAAAGCCATGACAGCAGGCATCGGGAACATAAAAGGAGGAGGCAGAGGGGGGGGGGGGGGGGGGGGGGGGGGGGGGGGGGGGGGGGGGGGGGGGCAGTTGAGCACTCATGAAAGACAGCGGGAATCGCGCGAAGCAAAAGAGATGAAAAGCAGTGCCACGCGTCTCCTTTCCTCCAGTATTTGAGATATGGACACGCATCTCCTTCCCTCTCGTGACTGAGATATGGAAAAAAAAACGGCGGTTCGCCGTAATGCGTGCAAAAAAACAAAAAAGTCGACGCCCCACCCTTTTCTCCTTCTCTCTCTCCCCCTCGCGGCTCGAGTGAGAGAGGAAAGGGTAACTTGGACTGCCATACTGAGCAGTAAACACATTACAAAACACAAAAACAAGAGCAAGACTGTCCTATATATGACCACACGGCCCGGAATAGAAGGGCAATGCGCTCGTGCGAGGAAACAACATTAACAAAGAAGAACTATCAACAGCAACAGCGACCACAATAACAGCAGCAACAACAAATGCCATGAAAAAAAAAGAGCACAACACCACCACCAACAGCGACGAAAACAAAAACAACAAGCACGACAAAGCAACAACTTGCAGTGTACTCGAAGGAGCTGCCTCGTGACACCCCCCCCCCCCCCCCCCCTCCCTCACGGTGCTTCGCGTTCGGTGCAACCAAAAAAACAATGTCTGTCTGGTCAGTGACAACCCGACGTCGCCCCGTCCCGGCATTGCATACAGTGATGCGAGGGTCTATCGTCATACGACTGCGGCCATGCACGACATGACTACCCCCCCCCCCNTTGTCAGAGGGCCGGTACTGTATGGCCATACGACTACGACCATGCGCGAATATGAAGGTCCCCCCCCCCCCTCCCCTCCCTGCCCGCGAACTTGTTTCGTCACCGCACCTCCTCAATGCGGGGTGTGTAGAGGCTGATCCCCGCCAGCGAGGTGGTGGGCATGGTGTTGGAGTCGAGCGTGATGGGGTGCGCCGCGTCCGAGCTGTACCGGTATCTCAGGAGAAGATGCTTCGACCATGCGTAGAACGCAGGGGACACCTGAGGAGTCCATGGAGGGGCGGAAGAGGGAGGGAGGGAGGGAGGGAGGGAGGGAGAAGGGCGTTTTGAATTGCCAGAAATCAAATCAATCGCCGAAGGCTAAAGAACAAGCTTATATATATATAAAGGTAAAGTCAAAGGTCGAAAGGCCAATTATTGCATTTTTTTTTTTCAAACACACTAACAACATAAAAAATGAACTTGACAGGACCAATCGTAACAGGGCAAGCACTACATACGTTGCTGCTGTATTCATAGGACTGGACCAATCACAATAGAGGACCAATCACGACTGAGGATTCCTCACGATAAATAACCTATCACACTACTAATAACGGAGGACCAGACCAAGTCAGAATAGAAAACAACGACACTAGGGCAAAACACCGCTTCACTGCGAGGACTGGACCAATCACAAAAATAGCGGGGGCACACGCACGCAAGGAGGCACGCACTGGTGAGAATCCCATCTGTGCCATGCGATTCCACAGGCACTATAGCGGGCAACCGGCACTACTCAACCGGTACTATAGAGGGCAACCCGCACTACTCAAGCGGCAATATAGAGGGCAACCAGCACTACTCAACCGGCACTATAGAGGGCAGCCGGCACTACTCAACCGGCACTATAGCGGGCAACCGGCACTATAAAGGGCAACCAGCATTACTGAACCGGCACTATAGAGGGCAACCGGCACTACTCACTCTGCACTATATAGGGCAACCAGCACTATAGAGGGCAAGCGGCACTATAGCGGGCAACCGGCACAACTCAACCGGCACTACCGTAGAGGGACGCACGCACCTCTATGTCGTCCTCCAAGAAGACGGCGTAGTTGTGGGGGCTTGCCGGGTGGAACGACTCCGTGACGGCGGAGATGAGCCCCCCCCTCTGGATGCGGTGGTGCACCGACTTCATCCCGTGGGGCCAGTCGACGGCCTGGATCGGAGACAAAAAAAGTCGCGTCGCGCGCCAGTCAGTCATAAGGAGAAGCACCGGGCATAAAAAGGGAAACTTAAATTAGTGAAACGTCTACCGTACGGAAAACAACGGATACTTTCTACGGAAATGAACGGATAATTTCTACGGAAAGTAACAGACATATTACATAGGAGTAGTGTCTATATACGCGAAAGGAAAAATAACCGATACGTAGATTATATGATAAATATATATCGCAAGGAGGAAAAATAACGGGCGTATTGTATGCGCAACGTCTATATACTGCCATATCGTAAGGACACATAATGGGATGATATATTATGTATATATATAAGCAAACGGCTATCAAAAGGAAAACAAAGGAATACCTGATATGACATGAGCAAGGTCGATGGCAAGGAACGTCACGGATGTATTGTGTGGGCAAGCTCTACCGCAAGAAAAATAGTGGACATAATATATGAGTATGAGCAACGTCTATATCGCATATCAACCAAACCCATCACAACCAACACCAGCACCGCTCCCTCACCATGAGGTACTCCATCATCTCCCCGTCAGCATCGACATCCACGTGGAAGCTCAGGTGCACCTCATCTCCCAGGTAGTGGCTGTCTTGCAGCGACTTCACCAGTCTGGTCAGAGAGGTCAGACGGTCGTTCGTGATCACGTGGATGCTAACCTGGACAGAGCCGAACAACAACAGACAGCCGAACGACATCCAATCGAAACACATATTAATAGGAGGATACGAAGAAGGGGGGGGAAAGGAGGAGGAGAAGGAGGGGGGAGAGGACGAGGACGAGGAGGAAGGGGGAAGGGAGGTCAAGACGAAAGAAAAACACGGAACACACGGACGCACGGACCGGCGAACACGGTTACGAGAAAAGGCACCAAGGAAAAAAAAGACGTGATAAAAAAAAACATAACACGCCCGTACAAAAAAAAGCAACAACAGCAGTATCACTACCATCTCAGCAACAACACCAAATCAACACCAACTTTTTCGCCCTTTCTCCTTTTTTCTTCTTTTTCTTTCCTTTTTCCTTTGGATTGCTTCCATCTTCTCTTGGTTGAGGTGCACGTTATGCCACAGCAGTTATGATGTACCAGTATATCGTACCGCGTAGTGCTTTGTATTTATGTATAGTCTATTACGAGGGACCATACATAGCAAATAGGGACCCATGGTACACACAAAAACCTTCCGGTACATATTATTTACCTATTTTTACAAAAAAAACAAATGGTCCCATTTACCATATTAGGGCCCGTTTTAACGAAGGAAAAAATTCAATTTGGAAAAAAAATATATCAAATCCGCTTTTCATTGGTCAACACGCGCACCAGCACCAAAGATTAGGATCTTGGGGGGTGCTGGTGCGTGTGTTGGCCAATGAAAAGCGAATTTGAATTTGTTTTTTCCCAAATTGGATGTATTTTATACTCGTTAAAATGGGCCCTTAGGTCCTCGGTGACGTTATTTTTTCCCTGAGGTTTTCTTCCACTCCTGAGCTTTTTCGCGACCAGTTAGTGTAAGAAAAAAAACAACAACAACAACCACACCACCACCACATCACACTATGATACCATCACCAACACCACCACATCACTATGATACCACCACCACCACCAACAACAACAACAACAACAACAACAAGGTTGCTGGCTGGTGACGGTGGTGCTCGCAGCGGGAGGAAGCGACGAGCGAAGCACGCACCTTCGGCGAGTGCCAGGCGGCCACCATGGCCGTGTCCAGGGCGGGAAGGAAGCCGAGGTAAAGCGGGTCGCCCTGCGCCATCTTAATGATGGATGCAGGCTTTTGCACGTCCATCATCCTGGAGACAACAACAACAACAACAACAACAACACCATCGAGGGGGGAAACGAGTTGAGTTTCGTTTGAACGGCAAGCGCAGTAAATACTCTTTCACCAGGCATTCGAAAAAAAAAATAGAAAAAGGACACCTCAGCTGTTGAGATCGGAAACAAATCTTCGAAACTCAGATTTGCAAGCGAGGCGCGTGGGATGCTTCGACGGGTACATATGATAGCAACTACGGTCCCCTAATTCACAGCATTAGTACGTGCGTGCCAGCTGCCGATCACTCTCACTACAAAAAACCACCTGAAACACACGAACAACGAAAAACCAACAGTACACGATGCCGCAATTTTGTTTTTATAAAACTCAAGCCACACCTCGGAAAAGTCATACAGATCATCAACAGATCATTCTCACTTCATCATCTGTAAGCAGTAGACCTTTCAAGGCAGATATAATTTCCGATCTTGTACACATGATCTATTAATAGCTCATGTTGCCATCGACAATAACATCACCATCACCACCACCACCCCTACCACCACCACCACCCCTTACCACCACCACCACCAACAATCACAACATCGCACCCAAAACATCGCGCCACCAAAACCCAAACCTCACCACTCGTTGTACGTGGCGGTGGCCTGCGACACCACGCGCTCGAGGGCCGCCGACGACATGCTGGAACCGTCCCCCACGTTCGCGGCGCCCTCCGCAGCAGCCTCAGCCTCCGAAAGCCCCGCCCCCCTCGACGTGCTGATCATCACCACCGACCGTGCCTTGATCGTGTACAGCACCTGATCATGAAGGTGGTCGTGGTGGTGGTGGTGGTTGTAGATGATGACCATGACGACGACCATGAGCATGGTGGCGGGGGCGGGGCCGGAAAGGAGGAGGGGGGGGGGGGGGATGAGGTGGTTTGGTGTGGCCGACGAGGGGTTTAACTGACACACAGATACTTCGAACCGGAGCACTACTGCTGTCTGTGGTGTAACCGTCAATTTTGATCGTCAATTTTCCCCCTCTCGAGTGTTAAGAGGGTTAATAGTTATCATCTAAATAATATACTCTGAAATATCTCGCAACTTCCCCTTGCCCCGACCCCACCTATACAAGAAAAACGCCTCGTTCTTGTTCTGTGTCGTACCTCTCGCAAGTTGGCCGTGACGGCCAGCTCGTAGGCCGCGGGGTGCATCTTCTTAACCTTGTGCATCGCGCTCCACCCGTCCACCTGTTAAAAAAAACAAGAAGAAAAAAAAGTAGCAATAATTACACCGCAACACCAACCGAAAACAATAATAAGACTGCAAAACCGACCAACAGCAATTACACCGCAAAACCAACCAACAGCAACTAGATCGCAAAACCAACCAAGAACATTACTTATACGGCAAAAACCATCCAACATCAATTAGACCGCAAAACCAACGAACATTATTTAAACCGCAACACCAACCAACATCAAAATTATTGATAGCCGCAAAACCAACCAACATCAGCAATTAGGCCGCAAAATCAACCGACATCAGTAATTAGGCCGCAAAATCAACGGACATCAGTATTTAGGCCGCAAAATTAACCGACACCAGCAATTTGGTCCGCAAAACCAACCAACAGCAGTAATGGGACCTCAAATCAACCAACAACAGCCCTAAACCTTTGCCTGGTAGACCGCAAAATCAACCAATGTATGTGATTAAGCCGCACAAGCGACCAAAAACAGTAATTATACGGCAAAACCTACCCTTGGACCAGTATATAATCGAAAATGAAAAACACAATGTAAAATATTGATGCCTCTTCTTATATCACCCTCATCTAGCGCTCCCCTTCTTCGGTTACTCCGGTAGTAACTCCCGCGTTACTCGGGCGGTAACTCTACTATTAATAGTAACTCCGGCGGCATTTCCCGGGTAACTCTGGCGGTAATTCCCCGGGTAACTCCGGCGGTAAGCCCTCCCCCCCCGGCAACTCCGACAACAACCCTCCCCGGTAACTTCTCCGGAAAGTCCCCGTAACTCTGGCGGTAACACAAGGTAACAGAAGACACTCACCGCTTCTCCGGTGGGGGCGAACACTCGCATGTACTTGGGCGAGCAGAAGCGCTTCACGCTGAAGTTCAGCAGCTCCGCAATCCTCGTGCACCTGTCCGACACGAATGTGTGTGTGTCGGTGTGGGTGTGTGGGTGTGTGGGTGGGTGTGTGGGTGGGTGGGCGCAATATTAATGTATTTGCCCACAAGGATAGGCAGGAGGCCTGGCCAGTAGGCCTACGAGCAGCCATCGTGGCTACCAAATAGTCCTCCGGAGCAATCTCTGTCTGATATGAATGTGTGTGTCGGTGTGTGGGTGGGTGGGCCCAATGTAAAAGTGTTTGCCTAATAGGATAGGCAGGAGGCCTGGTCAGTAGGTCTATGTACGAGTAGCCATCGTGGCTACTAACTAGTCCTCGTGGGCAATCTCTCTTGGCTATAGCCCCCCTGCTGCTACCTTTTATGGCTGGCCAGGCCTAGACAGGAGGGCCGCGTAGCCACGAGGCCTGGTCAGGAGGCCTGGCCAAGAGAAGTAGGAGGCCTACCCAAGAGGCCCAACTAGGAGGCCTGACCAGGCTTTTTAGCTGGGGGGGGGGGTGGTCAAGAGGTCCCTAGCCCTAGCCAGGAGTCTCAGATAAAAGAGGCCTACTATTAATAATAGTCGACAAGTCTACGTAGCGAAAAGGCCTAGAAATGTCTAAGAGGTCTACTAATACTATGAATACCTACTGGACGAGGTCAATCTACTACCAATACCGAACAGGTCTATGAATAATATGAATACATAAGGTCTACTATTCATACCGAAGAGGTCTAAAAATACTATGAATACCTAAGAGGTCTGAAAATACTATGAATACATAAGAGGTCTATTATTATTTAGCTGAAAGGCTAAAGTAAGAGTCCTTCTGCAACTGTAATATGAGGCCATGAGGGCTATTGATAGATTGATAGCCCTATGTACCCAAGAAAAAGGTCCGACGACCAAGAGACCTGCTACTGTCTTGTACGTACGTAAAGCCACGACATTTATAGCCAAGAGGCCTAAGATAGCCAAGAGGTTCAAGTCAAGATATCTACCGGTACCGGGTATACGGCACACTATACATATAATACGAGTAGCCAAGGGGACTTGGGAGCCAAAAGGCCAAACGACCAAGAGGCTCAACTGTTCCAAAAGGCCAAGAGGCGTACGTAATAGCCAAGAGGCCTACAACTGTAATAGTTAAGAGGCTTACTACTGTAACAGCCAAAACGCCTACGGTAATAGCCAATAGACTTCCTGCTGTAATAGCCAGTAGCCTACTGTGATAGCCTAGACGCCTACTTGCAATAGCCAAGAGGTCTATTAATAGTCTACTGTGTAAGCCACTAGGCCTACGGTGATAGCCGATAAACTTCCTACTGTAATAGCCAGTAGCCTACCGTAATAGCTTAGAGGCCTACTGAACTGTAACAGCCAAGAGGTCTACTAATAGTCTACTGTAATAACCGAGAGTTCCAGTCTAAAGTAACAGCCAATAGATCCAGTCTACTGTTACAACCAAGAGGCCTACTGCTGCTGCAAGAGCCAGGAGCTTACCCGATGGAAGGAGAAAACATGAACAGCTTCCAGCGAGGGCCTCCAAGAGACTCGTCCGCCGCCCCGTCCACCCACATCAACGACTCCTTGAACGCGGTCACCTGGGAGAGGTACATACGATATGTGATAACAGGTACGATATGTGATAAACAGGTACGCCACGAAGGTACGATATGTGATACCATTCGCATACAATACGATATATGATACGATGATCCCAATATACGACCTGCTACGAGTGATATGTGATAAAAGGTACGATATGTATATGTGACAAGAGGTATATACGATATGTGACACGATCATGAAAGGTACGATGTGTGATATCTGGTACATACCAGGTATGAAGTACGATATGTGGTATATGGTACGTATATATGAGGTGCGAGATATGCTACGAGGTACGATATGTGATATATACGATAGAACAGCAATTTTATGATAAGAGGAGCAATACCACGTAGGTACGGTATGTGATATCATATGATGTAATATGATGTAAGGTACATACAGTAAAAGTAGTATGCCCATGTACGATGTGATACAGCATACGAGGTATCATATTATATGTACGTATGTACGCATTTATACGAGTACGATGTGTGATCGGAGGTATACATACGTTATCCGATAATAACGTGCAATGTATGACCTGACACGGCGTGTACATCTATAGAAGAAAAAAAAAAAACTTACAGCTGTGAGATCGAGAAAATTCGTCGAAACCCATATTTGCAAGCTGCGCGGGATACATATAATATCATACGAGACAAAAACCACCGAGATTTCCCATCGAGATTTGCAGTGGGCGAGAACTCAAAAGCAACCAGCCCCCCCCCCACCCCTCTCCCGCATCTCATGCTTTCTCCCCTCACCAGGGGCAGCAGAGCCCTAACGTCCGCCTCCGTTCGGATGATCAGCAGCGCCGCCGGGTCCACGTGTGCCTCGTCGGCCGTGAGCATGTCCATCCAGCGCATTCGGCTCCCGGCCTTCAGCGCGCCCATCCACAGATTGTCGCGGAGGGGAACGTCGCTGAGCAACACAAAAAAAAAGCAAAAAAAAAAAGCAAAAAAAAAAGCAGACCGCGCGCAGGTTGTTTCCAGGAAGGATTCAAGAATTTCGTTATAGGCTTCGCGTTTTACGTACGGGGTGTGTTAGTTTTTTAGAGCGCACATATCATACACGATCGGGAAATGTCTATATATCTGCCCTTGAAAGATTTCGGCAACGTGAGTATATCTGCCTTTAATGATCTCGGCAACACCGAGTATATCGGCATTGAAAAATCTCGGCAACACGAGTACATACGACAAGTTCGGGAAATATCCATATATCTGCCTTGAAAGATCTCGGCAACATTGAGCTATTACATGTAGATCGCACATACGACAACAAGATCGGGAATATCTATATATCTGCCTTGGAATATGACCTATAGAGAGATCGCACGTACGACAAGATCGGGAAATATCTGTAGATCTGCCCTGAAAGATCTCGGCAACATTGAGCTACATGGAAATCGCACATACGACAACAAGATCGGGAATATCTATACATCTGCCTTGGAACATGAGCTATATAGAGATCGCACATACGACAAGATCGGGAAATATCTATAGATCTGCCCTGAAAGATCTCGGCAACATGAGCTATAGATCGCACATACGGCAAAGATCGGGGAATATCTGTGTATCTGCCTTGACAGATTTCAGCAACATGAGCTGTATATATAGATCGCACATACGACGACAAGGTCGGGAAATATCTATCTATCTGCCTTGAAAGATCTCGGCAACATCCAGTGGGGGAATCGATTACCTATCTGTCCAAAAGAGGTGTGAAAATGAAGTGGACGGGAGACCGGCGTGTGCACCCACCCCCCACCCACCCCCCACTCCATCCCCACACCCACCTGTTGGTCGTGGCCGCGTTGACGAAGGACAGCCCCCTGTACTTGCTGCCCTTAGTCTCATCGTCCTCCGCCTTGTACGGCATGACGTAAGAGCCGATGTTGGCGTACTTACGCAGGGTGTGCGAGATGTGGAAGTCTTCCCCGGTCTCGAAGGTCATCGGTCGCTCGCTCTGCCGGGGAAGGGGGGTGGG